>CM033753.1:11637226-11901880 GCA_019671005.1 Hibiscus mutabilis | reverse complement strand
GGTTGAGTCCATCAAGATCTTCTTCAAGATAGTCTCGAATCGTTCTGTTTCGTGCAAGAATCACTCCTCCCCCTGCTCGAACATCTTGATTAATATTGCCGTCTTGATTTGCCATTGCTTCTCTTATCCTTCGTCTAAGTCTTTGTAAGGTTCGTTCGATTTACGGATCAAAGGGATATTCTGGTGAAGTCGGTCTCGCCCTGGTCATATACCAATGCAAAACCAAAGTTTGTTAGCCCTTTGAATTTTAAACAAGAAAAATAAAAAGAATGTGCAAGAAAATAAAAACAAAGTCGCTATTGCCAATCCCCGGCAACGGCGCCAAAAACTTGTTGCGCGTAATAAGTGCTACGCAATTTGTGCAAGTATACACGTCGCAAGTTATAGTATAAAAGATATCGTCTCTCCACGAGGATTGGTGCCACTTCAAGAATCTAGTCTCTTGCACTGTAAAAAGTAAAAACACAAGTGAAGGATTATAGAAGTTTTAACTAATAACTAATCTAGAAAGCAATTAAGTAAAAGAAAAGATGAGATCGATTGAGAGAGATAGGCTAGGTTATCGTGAGTTGAGGTGTGATAGCCGATTGGATTGTCTTGGTAAAAGAGTGCACGGGCAACTCGATTTGCCGTGGCGACTTTACAACGGGGTTGCCTTGGCAACTAATTGATGGTTGCCTGGGCGACTAGTTGGGCAACTACTTGGGTGACTGGGCAGCAACTTCAAGGTTCGGCGGAGCGTTCTTCAATGGTTTCTTCTTATCCCTAAGTCGAAACTCTAGCTACTTGTGCATGCCTTGATAATACATCCCTGCGTGAATCAAGGGTGAACAACAACCAATCTTGCACTCCTCTTAGCCGTTGAAATCCTTAACTTATTCCTAAGCCGGATTAATCTTCACCATCATTGGATTGCATAAAGATCATATTCATTCGTTTCTTGAATCTAACTCTCCCGATATTAGATAAATGGATGAAATCACGAGATCCTCTCCCAATTCACTCGCAAACAATAATAAGAATCAAGAATGAATAAACCTTGAAATAGAAAAGTGCAAACTCTTATTACCTAAACAAAAACCAATAGTTTCTCACAACCACAAAACACAATAACCATAGCCAAGTAAATTTAGTTCATGGCTAGGTTCCAAAGAAACACAAGATAATTAATCCCTAGCATGAACCCAATCGAACAAAGATGAAGGAAGAGGCTTGTCGAAATCCTCCTTGCCCTTGATGCTTGTCGAAAATTCTCTCCTCTTGCCCTACTTGGACTTGCGAAATTTCCCTCTTGCTCTCTCTATTCATCTTGTCGAAATCTCCTTGGTATTTATAGGGCTAGGCCAAAGTCCTTCTTTGAGGAGGAGTTTGAGTTGGAATTAAATTATCTTTAAAGAATATAATTCTTTATTATAATTTTATTCCTATTAGAACTTCTCCTATCCTCTTGGAATTTAATTCTTCTTTAATCTCTGCATGGCAATCAAATTCCTTTGGGCTTGGACCTTGCTCCATGTCATCTTGGGCTTGTAAAATCATGAATTTCGACATCCATATTGCTTTTGGTCTTTGTCGACAAATGCCATGGCAACTAGCTCGGCGTCTCCTTCATGCACTGCCCTGGCAACTAGCTCGGCATTGCTTTGGCAAGTGATCCTGCACATACACACACAAAAACACACCAAAGCAGCATCTATTTCCACAAAAATCACCAAGTTATGTAATCAAGTTCAATGTTTGAAGGAAACATGGATTAATGCATGAATGACTAACTATGCAACTAATATGAGCCTAAGTCTAACAATAATATGAGTAAAAAGGGTAAGAAAAATAGTACTTTTGAACACTTATCACCTAGTATGACTTGTTGTGTCAAAACAAAAAGGATCCTCGGTGGATCGAATATTATTGAGTGCCATGTAAGGGTATTCATTGTGGTTAAGTACCTTGATTGTCTCGATCCGGATACCAGTGAGAGAAAGAGTGTGTTGCAACACCATGGTTATTAAATTTTAAATGTACGTTCCCGAAGATGCGTGGCACCAAGTCTTATTCGAAGATGCTCGACAAGAGATTCCTTGCATGGTCGTCCGTTCATGAAGTTGTGTGGCATCGGGCTTCACCCAAGAGTGTACGTTCCTGAAGCTGTGTGGCACTGGGCCTCACTCTAGGTTTGTTGGTATGGTGTACTATGTGTTGTGTGTGTGGTTAATATCTTCTATTGTTTTGTTAGGCGGCTAGAGGTAGCACCAATGTTGTTATATTATGCCATGATATCATCATTTTAGCTTGTAACGCCCCAGTTTTGGGCCTAGCAGTTTTGAGGCTTGTTAGACGGTCTAGTGGACCGGGTGAGGGATTCGAGTCGAGTAAGGGAATAAATATTTTTGAGTAACATAAAAATATGGGAAATGGTTAAAAATTATATTTAAATATACGGAAAATATTGGTGAAATCAATTTTGGAAAATGTTATTTGCAAGGGTGACATTTTGGTTAGTAACTAAAATGTAATTTTTATAAACTGTTTTTAAAGGTGACTAAATTGTAAAGGATCAAATTCTTAGAATCCTTAAGGAGCTATTTTACAAGTTGTTGCTTGTGGTTTCTCCTTTCAATTAAGACTTTTTAACATGTATTTTTTAAGGTAATTAAAAGGGATTTTGATAATGAAAGTTAGTTATTGATTTTAAAGAAATTTGACGTAAACTTTTCTCTCCACCTCTTTTCTGCCAAACACTATTGTTTTCATCAAAATCCAAAGGTGAGAGATCTTTCTACTTGGATTCTTTATTTGTAATTGCTTCTTTACCTTTGATTTACAAAACCTCATTGAAATCTTGTGTTTTTCTAGCTTTAATCTATCAATTGAGGGAGAAATCACACAATAGAGGTAAGGTTCGTTCTTCTCCTCTATTGATGGTTCTTTATTGATATTCCCAAGTATTTGATCCTTGATTTATGATTTATAATCTGATTTTATGTTTTTATAGTGAATAATTGATTTAATTGGGTTTAATTGGTGAAATTATGGAAGATTCGTACTGGATCTATTTTCCAGTGTTGAGGATTGATTTTAAATGTATTTTGGATGATTTATAATATTGATAAGTTGTTTTTAACATTGGAATCCCGAAACTCCTTGAATCCTTGATTATTAGGATGTTAGATTTGTGTTTTTGTGGAGTTGTGGTGGCTGTGTTGTTGCTGGAAGTTTAAGGATGATATAATCATGTTTTTAGATGTTATTAGATGTTGATTGAAGTGTTAGATTGATAGATTTTTGCTGGGTTGTGTTTGGAAAAAGTTAGAGATGATTTCGGTTGTTGTGGATGGGTAATTGTGAAAGGATTGTGAGGTTTTGCAAGGAATTGTTGCCGTAGTGTTTTGAATGCATTGAGATGCATTAATCATCTATTGTAATGTGGTTAAAATAGAGGAGATCGATCCAGAAGCGATCGATGAAGCTTTGGAGGCTTCGGACACTTAAATTATCATCGACGAATTGAGCTTTCGCGTATCAGTGAGTGAGAACGTGGATTTCAGCTTTGAAATGATTTAAAGGTGGTTTATGGGAGTTTAAACTGAGGTTGAAACACTAGTTTAAACTCATAAGTAAGTATGATGTGATTTTCTCTCTCGGTCGTGCTATTGTGAAATGGTTTTATGCACTTATTTTGTTTACATTGTACCTACTGTTTAAGCATGTTTAAAGTATGTGAGATACTGTTTTGATCATGAAATAATGATGGATGCACATGATAAGTGATCCATGTAAGTATATTGTTTATACTTGAGTTTTAAGCATGTGTTGTTACTTGGGAAATGATTTGGTTTAATGCTTATAAAAACAATGAGGTAAATGGTGAATTATATTTGCAAGTGATGTGGTTTAAAAATGTTATTGGATATAGTTGGCCGACCATAGGATTGATAATGCACTATAATAAGTCGCCTTGGATGTTGAGGGGTTTTGATTTGGCGTACCAAAAACTCCATCTAAGTACCTTAACGGTCGAGGGGTTATGTAACACCCCCTTCCCATGACCGTACACCGGACCCGAGTCGGAAATGTCACAGCTTTTTAAAAAGAATCTTTTTAATGGAAATCAGGATAATTTAAAAAAAATATTTAAATAACTTCCCAAGTGGTCACCCATCCTGAGATTTCTCTAATCCAATCACGCTTAACTTGGTTTAATTTAAAAATAAAATAGTAATTTAATACCCAACAGTAAAACATTTTACGTATATAATGTAATCATATCAGGACATGTAATAATAAGCAATAATCATATTAAAAAAGGTTAATAAAACTATTACATATCCGATTAAATATTTTAACAAAATGGACAAGTTTATCTAATACATGCCACTACTGAATACACAAAATGTGGATGTCATAAGTACTGAAAATAACCTATCGATTATTATTCTCGGAAGAGAAGGGGATGCAAAAGCCTTCCGTTCCTAGTCTCGATCACCTACGTGTATATCAGAAATACACGCTGAGTATAACTCAGTTAGACATAAGATGAGTAACATATAAATACTGTATAATGCATGAAAATTTTATAAAGCATGATAGTCGATAAATCATGTAGTTTATAATGCTGGAATAATCATATAGTTGTACTATGAAATCATGTAGCCCAAGGTAAATATCAAGTGACTAATAAACGAGTCGCGTACTTTAAAAGTACTATCCTTTTCTGTAAACTGTGGAAACATTTAAGTGTCAGATAACTATAGGACACAATGAAGTGTCAGACATAATGAAGTGTCATAAACTGTAAGACACAATGAAGTGTCAGATAATTGTAAGACTCTAATGGTATACCACAATATTGTCCAACTTAATATTATACTACCAAGGGAAAACTTAAAACAATTCATGCAAAATGGCAAGCAACCCAATAACAATTTATATCATGTATAACATATTCATACCAGAGCAGTTCATACTCCAATATGTTATATATAATCCATGGTATACATGTCATTTAAAAACTATATAAAATAGCTTGTCATATATATCATGCTATAAACCATTTGTAAGCATAAGGATATGCCATAATCTTTAAATTAGTAAAATATTGTATCATGCAAAACATGTTATGCTATATAAAAATCTTTACCTTTTAGGTTGACTTATCACAAGTCTCCCTATAATATGTATGTTATTAAACATACTTTTAAATACATGTATGCACTCACCTTGGCCATTTAACACAATGCATCACCAGGTTCTAGATGATCCTTTCTTTCATAGAACTTTGAACCTTCTTTGATTCAGACTTGACTTCATTAATCACATGAATAAAATAAAATATTTGTTAGATTCAAATCTAACAATACCTTAAACATGTTGTCTAATATAATCTTTCAAATATAAAATTTTTAAATATTTTTCCTTTCTTCCTTGTACTGTTCAGAAACTCATTATGGTCCTTAGTGACCAATTTGAACTTCTCTTAATTCTTCTGAGCTTGCCGACTAACATTTAAATACAAAATGTTTCAAATTTCATTTTCTGACAGCTTGTGCTACATTCAAAGATTTATTTATACAGGGCAGAATACATATTGGATCTTAATTTTCTTTATTTTGGAGAAACTAAATTCGATAACGGTTCTAACGGTATAAGACACATAAATTAATAAAATCTACAAAAATTATAAAAAATCACTAAATTCACGTAACATACTGTCCAGGCAGAAAACTGCTCTATAATTTTTCTGACATTCATTCGAATAAAAATTCATATCTTTTAACTCGGAATTCGAAATCAGTTTCCGTTTTTTGGAAACAAAACTAGACTAACAAATCTTTCCAACGGTATAAAATTCATCATCTAACCATTTTTGTATAATTTATGGCGAAATTTTAAACTTACTGCCATAATTCAATTCCAGCATAACTTTCCATAAATAACTTTTAATTTACACCAACTTCTCCCTAATTCTCTACTTGTCAATTTAGTCCCATCACTTTACTTCAAATGACCAGAATAAAGCTTGTATTCATATGTTCTATTTACATCCTTCATTAAAATAGTCTCAAACCCTTGCTTCTCTAATTTCTCTTGATTTGTCGAAATGGTCACCAAAATTCAAATATAAGGATTCAAGCTTCTTAACTTTTCAAATTAGTCCTCCAATCAACATTACTACCTTAATTCCATCATTTTAACTAAAAATCAGATTTACTCCTTCTATATATCCTCTTTGCCGAATAGACCATTCAAGTTTGACAAATTGTCAAAATGGTCACTAATGTGATTAATCGTCGGTTTAGCATTCTAATCCTCATTTTCTTGTCTATAACATCATTAATAATATAAATACACATCAAATTCATAAAAATCAGATCTGGTCCCTTAATTTTTAAGCTTGTCGAAATGGTCCCTATGCATTTAAACTTAGGGTTTTGCTCCCCAACAACAAATCAAGCTTACTAGATCATTAATCCAACATCACAAACCCTAAGTTAGACTTCAATCCATAAACCCTAATCTTCTATATACGAACCAACATATGTAGGGTTTAAATCCTAACTCAGTAACATGATTCCAACATCATACAAGCATGATTCTAACTTAAAATCAACCATGGATTCATAAAATCATAAAAGCCCCAATTTGTTTATAAACCCTAATTTCTTCCACATATCAAATCTCATCAACCAAGCAAGTATTCTCTAAATTATTTACATCAAAAGATAGAGCTCGAAGAGTAGAACAACTTTGTAGTTCGAAAGGTTACCTAAAAACTGAGATTCGGGGCTTAAATCAAGCTTGGAAATTTCCCTCTTCTTTCTCCTCTTTCTCCATGGTTTATGGCTAGAAAAGATGAACACTTGTCATCTTTTCACTATTAAATTACACTTGTAACTATTAAATAAATTTTAAATTCATTTAAATAGTAAAATTACCAATTTAGCTTTTAAATCCAATGGCTAATTTAATCTCATCCAAAATCAAGGGCCACGATTAAATTCATGTATATTTCATCTTCCAAAAAGTCCTCAAAATTTCAAAAATATTTCAAAATTGCGATCCTTGCCAAATGACCAATTTGCCTTCCAACTAGTCTTTATTTACTAGTTTGTTTCAAAATTGCTATTCCATTATAATCTAACTAAATTAGTTCCTTCTCAACTAACCACTATTCCATAAATATCATTTTATGATTTTCCATGGCTTATGGAACAATCTCTGAAATTTTAATTCAATCTGATTTCCCGATATTCACTAAATACTTCTACTACGATTTTAACTTTACCGAGCTATCGGATCTTTTCTGAAAATTCTATATTTCCATAATGTACCTCATGTCATCACCTTTCTACCAATTTCCTAAATTTAATCTTGAGTTGGTAGTTACAAACTTTGCCCTTATAATTTTCCAAAATTATGATATTGCCATTTTTTATCCAACGGCTCATATTTAACATGGAAAATCAACTTAAATCCAAGGGTTCATATTCTTCCAACACAAAGAAAATATCTTAGTCATGTAAAATGACATAATCAACCTTGGCTTATCATCCTTCAAAATATCTTGTAGATTTGATTCGATCCGATTATCTGAATATTTTTCTAAACTTTATCGCTTTATAGCCATTAATACAAACTCCGTACGAAAAATCCGGGTAACCCAAAAACATCATTCTTGGGGGTAAACTATTCATTTACGGGACTAAAATACATAACTTTTGAAAATTACAATTTAGTCCCTAAACTTTTTTTAAGTCTATACTTTATCCACAAAACTTTCAAAATTTATATTTTGATTACTAGACAAAAAATGGGATATTACAGGTTATATGGTACCATGAACTCCCGTTAGTGGGTTAAACATCTAACTGAGGGTTGGGGTTGGTGTCCCCGTGGGTTGTAAAGTGTACACGATTGTAATGTATCGCGATTGTGATTGTATCACTATTCCGGTTGAGATAGGTTGAAGTGTTGTGAGGACACTTGTTTGAATCCGTGTATTCGGTGAAATATTTTTGGTAAAGGAACTTGGTTATGATCACTTGTAAGCCAATATAATTATTAATGTATCATTGAAAGGTCTATATTGTATAATGTGATTTATACATGTTTACTCTTTAAGCTCTGCATATGGTTGTTATGCATGGGAAGGCTTAAATTGAGGTTTAGCAATGGGTTTTGTTGTTGGTTAATGATACATGTGGCATATGGTTTAATATGTTGGTTTTTAAAGATGTTAAGTACATGGTTTTCAAGGCATGATAATGTTTTACATGATGTTTAAAAGATGATTGAAATGGGATTTCAATGTGTTGTAGAAAAATGGCTTTAATGCATTGATAGGGTGTTGTTTTTGAGCGCTCCTCACTAAGCCTAGTGTGTTTATTCTCTCTTTGTCCATCAATACAGAGAATTAAAGGCTCGGAAGGCAGTGGGAAGCAAGGGATCACAAAAAGAATTGGTATCAAAAGTATGTTTTTGGACTAGGCTATAAGTAATAAGGGCAATGGGGTTTTCGTTGTTGTTTTGGGAGATGTTTTGTTAAACTCCCTAGTTGAGCAATTTTGTTTTGCAGCTTATGGTTTGTAAATGTCCATTTTGGATTGTTTGTGGTGATGGTTTGGGATTTCATGCTTTGCTTGTTTGAATTCTATGAAGCATGCCTCTAGATTTACCTTTGAAACATGATGCCATGTTTTGATGTTGGAATTGAGATGTTTTGTTGTGATACATCCCTTGAATGTGTTGGATGTATGTTAGAAGCATGCTAGGATGTTTTGGTATGTTCGAAAGCATGTTAAACCAGCAAAAGAGGACATTTCAAGTCCAGGCGTATCGGTACGGGTGTCTATGTTTCGGTACGAGTAAGCCATTCCAGGCTTAGCGTATCGATATACGGGTAGACATTTTTATACGGGCGGCCTAGGCAAAATGAGGCTGGTGTTTCGGTACACGAGGGACTATTTCGGTATGATATAGTGTATTTGGGCAGGGTGTATTGGTACGCGGGGGCATATCGATACGAGTTTTGGCTACTAGAAATTAGGGATTTTGAAATAATAGCACCGTACCGTTACACGTGTATGTGTACCGATACGGCTACCATTAATTCAATTATATGAGTATTCTAGAGTTCTCTTTTCTTTCGATTTAGTCCCTGAATGTTGTGGATGCAATTGCATGAGTATGGATGATTGTTGTAAGCTGAGTTTTGATTCAAACGCATGAAATTGGACTAATTAAAGGTTGCCAACATAAAAACGAGCTAAGTCCCTATAGTTTTCCAAAATTGCAATTCGGTCCCTAAATTACAATTGCGTACAATTGGTTGTCGATTCAATGCCCAATTGAGTTGAGTTTTCATATGTGATCAGTATGTACATGTAGGATAATAATTGTGCATCTAGACAAGATAAAAGAAAAGATGGATGTGTTTGGGTTTCATCTACATGGTTTACTTTGGTAAACCTAATGTAGCTCGCTCGGTTCAGTCTTGGGACTAGGTCGGGTGGAGGAGGTTACATTTGGTGGTATCAGAGGTAGGTTTTGCGATAGTTGGGAGTTGGAATGGTTGTTGTAATGTTGTTGTGGGTTGTGTTCTGATGTTTGCTAAGCACGGTGATTGAGATATGTACGTTGATTGCATTATGCCATGTTGGGGAAATACGGGAAACTATTGCTTTATTATTATAGTCTAAATTTTTTTGATTTAAGATAGAAGTCTTGGATCCTTGCTTCAAGCTGGCCTAACTGTGTTGTTTTGAAATGATTATCATGCCTTAGATATATCTTTAGCATGATAGGACTGAGGAGAGAGTTGCGATCTGGTACGATTACTATTACCGTTGGGCAGGGAAACGAGGAGGATGTTGTACCTCTTGGAGGGTTACCGTCGCCCCTCCTGATCCACCTGCAAATGTGGAGCAAGTACCACCTGTGTCGGATGGGTCAAGGTTGGGTGACATGGCGTCGTTGATTCAGGCCATGGCCGGTGCTTTTTAGGCAGCACTTGTGGGTGTTCGTGTACCGGCACCAGTGGCTGGGCTAACAGGTTTGCCGTTAAAGTGTCTTCGTAGTATGGGCGAAGTTGAGTTTCGTGGTTTAGCATCGAAGGCTTCTGAGGATTGGTTGGCCAGTACAGAGATGATACTGGGCCATATAGGCTATTTCGATGTCCGTAAGCTGAGATATGATGTGTCCCTATTACAGGGAGATGCTTATACATAGTGGACTACCACGATATGTAGGATGGTAACCGAGGATGTAACTTGGGAATTCTTTGGTGGTGCTTTTCGAAAGAAGTACCTGTGGGCCTGGTATTAGGACAAAAAGGAAAAAGAGTTTATGGCTCTTGTGTAGGGTACTATGTCTGTTTCTGAGTATGAGGTACAGTTTGTAAGGCTGAGCAGGTATGCACCTGAGTTAGTCCCTAACGAGCGTCAGCGATGTAATTGTTTCCGCTATGAGCTTGTGCAGGAGGTTAAGTCATACATGATTGCTGCTGAATATACCAATTTTGATGTGTTGGTTGCACGAGCCAAGGATGAGCAAAATCTTGGTTTAGCTTCTGGGTCTCGAGGCTTTAGCTCTGGTAAGAGAGTGGCAGATTCTAGTTTTGGCGGTGGTTAGGCCAAGAGACACCGTGATAGGAGGTATCGCCCTGAACTGAGGCGTGGTGGAGGTGTTATTGGGCGTAGAGCATAGGGGCATGGTACCCAAGTTAGGGCTCCGCACAATACCTGTTGGGCTTATAGATCGCGTGATCATTTCAGGCGAGATTGCCCTCTTTTGGCTAGAGAGGGTCAGGCACATACGGTTGTTGTGGCCAATGCTTATTGGAGTTGTGGGTCTGGCAACCATCTGAGACATGATTGTCCTTTGTTAGTTGGAGGTGGGTAGGGTACCGCACCTGTTGTTGCTCCGTAGAGAGGCCGAGGTCATGGCCGTGGCCCGTTTCAGCATAGAAATGGTAGGCAGAGGACTGTGGCTCATACTATTGCTATCCAGCCTGAGAGAGGTGGACCAACTAGGGTGTATGCGCACGTAAGGGTCGCAATGACACTGATGTGATTGCAGGTACTTTTACTTTGCAGTCTTTGCTATTGTATTCGTTGGTTGATTCTAGTTCTATTAATTCATATATCTTGGTTGAGCATGCATAGTTGCTTGATATACCTATTGAAATTCTTAACGTGGGTGTTAGAGTAACCAGTTCTCATGGGGAGATGGTTGTGGTTAGGAAGTTGTATTGTAGGTGTCTACTGATGGTTCATGGACATGTGTTTATCATGGATCTGATGGAGTTACCATTCCACACTTTTGATGTTATTTTGGGAATGGATTGGTTGACCGAGCATAGGGCTGTAGTAGATTTTGAGACCAAACGGATATCCCTGAAGTTGTTTGATGATTTTGTGGTGGTGGTCGTTGGTGAGAACGTTAAGTTCTTATCTAATGCTATTTAAGCTTCGTAGTAAGATGGCTGTTGGATTCTGGATGTGAGGCTTTCTTGGCCTACATTATGAATTCGAGTTTGAAGGAGTTGAGGGTGCATGATATTCGCACGGTATGTGAGGGTGTTTTCTAGAAAAGTTACAACACCAGTGTCAATTTCTCCGTATTGCATGGCCTCGAAGGAGTTGAAAACACAATTGCAAGAGTTGCTTGATTGAGGTTTCATTAGACCTAGTATTTCACCGTAGGGTGCACCAGTGTTATTCGTGAAAAAGAAGGATGGTACGTTGTGGATGTGTATAGATTATCAGCAATTGAACATGTTGATGATAAATAATAAGTATCCTTTATAGCAGATTGATGATCTGTTTGACTAGTTCAGGGGTGCTTCGGTGTTTTC
Source organism: Hibiscus mutabilis (assembly GCA_019671005.1). Taxonomy (NCBI): domain Eukaryota; kingdom Viridiplantae; phylum Streptophyta; class Magnoliopsida; order Malvales; family Malvaceae; genus Hibiscus; species Hibiscus mutabilis. The sequence continues at coordinate 11,890,029 of CM033753.1, read as the reverse complement.
TAAGATAGATTTGAGGTCTGGGTACTATCAGTAGAAGGTGAAAGATGTGGATGTGCCCAAGACAGCTTTCCGTATGAGGTACGAGCATTATGAGTTTTTGGTGATGCCTTTTGGTTTGACCAATGCGCCGGATGCCTTCATGGACATGATGAATATGGTATTCCATGAGTTTTTGGACCAGTTTGTGGTTGTGTTTATCGATGATATTCTCGTGTACTCTCGTACCGAGGATGATCATGATAGGTATTTGTGAATTGTGCTTCAGACGTTGTTGGTTAATCAATTGTATGCCAAGCTAAGCAAGTGTGCGTTGTGGCTTAAGGAGGTTGTTTTCCTTGGGCATTTGGTGTAAGCCGAGGGGATTCGTGTTGACCCACACAAAATTGAGGTTGTGATGAGTTGGAAGGTGCCTAAATCTGTGGTAGAGGTTCAGAGTTTCTTAGAGTTGGCTAGTTATTACCGTAGGTTCGTTGAGTGGTTCTCCAGTATAGATACTCTTTTGACTAGATTGTTGCAAAAGAATGTTCGTTTTGAGTGGACGGTGGATAGGCAAAGGGCTTTTGAAAGGTTGAAGGAAGCTTTGATGAGAGCTCCGGTCTTGGTTCAACCTAAATCAAGAAAAGAGTTCGCTGTTTATAGTGATGCGTCTTATGTTAAGCTTGGTTGTGTGTTGATGCAGGAGGGTAAGGTAGTTGTGTATACATCTAGACAGTTGAAGGTGCATGAGCCCCTACTCATGACCTTGAACTCGCCGCAGTTGTTTTTTCCTTGAAAATTTGGAAGCATTACCTTTACAGTGAGAAGTGTGTGGTTTACACGGATCATAAGAGTTTGAAGTATTTGTTGTCGCAGAAAGAGTTAAACCTTAGGCAGCGTAGATGGTTGGAGTTGCTTAAAGATTATGATTTGTCTATTGAGTATCACCCAGGTAAAGCTAACGTTGTGGCGGATGCTTTGAGTAGAAAAGCTGTTGTGGAGTTGAGGGCTATGTTTGATAGGCTGAGTGTGACGCGTGACGGTGGGTTGTTGGCTGAGTTGCAAGTGAAACTGTCATTGTGACAATTTATTAAGGATAAACAATCGTATGATGAGAGTTTGGTACTGAATTTGAAGGATATCATGGATGAGAATCCTACGAATTTTCATTTTAATGATGATGGGGTGTAATATCCCAAATTTTGGCTAGTGACTAAACTGTAAATTTTGAAAGTTTAGGGGGTTAAAGTATAAACTTTGGAAAATTGTGGGGACTAAAGTGTAAATTTCCCCAACAAGTAATTTTATTCAGTATAAGAGTGAATCGATCAAAATAGTTACCTTGATTTCAGTTTTAAGAATTAAGATGCAGAAAAAGGTACCAAATTTGAATCGAATGAAATTGTTAAGCGTGCTTAGGCCAGAGAAATACAAGGATGTGTGTCCTTCAGGAAGGTCCCATAAAAGAGTTTTCTTATCGATATTTTGGAATCTGTAAGAGTAAAGAATATTCGAATGAATTATCGATAAAGGATTTCTAAGATAAATTTTATTCTATGAAGATTTTTTATAATTATCAGGATAATAGACTGAGTTAAAAAAATTCAGTCTAAGTCCTTAAGAAAGGAAGTTTTTATGAGATGATAATGTTAATTTCCCGAATATGGAAATATATATTTTTTGGAATAAATCTGATAGTTCAGAAAAGATAAAACCGTAGTAGAAGTATTTTACGAATATTGAGAAATCAGATTGAACTAAAATTTTAGAGACTGGTCCAAAAGCCATGGGAAAGTCATTAAATACTATTTTATGAATATTTTATTATAGTTGGTTGGATTCCAACTAGACTTAATTAAATTTTTACAAGAATGGCAAACTAGTAAATAAAAACTAGTTGGAGGGCAAATTGGTCATTTGGCCCCAATGGCATTTTTGAAATATTTAAAAAGTTACAAGGATATTTTTGGAAGAAGGAAATGGAAGATTAAACTTTGACCCGTGATTAATGATAAGATCAATCTCAACCGTTGGATTAAAATGGTATTTTAGTAATTTCACTATCTAAATGAATTTAAAATTCATTTATATTTACAAGGGGCATAATTTGATGGAATGGAAAATAAAGGATCCAAAAGATGAAGTCTCCTTCATCTTCATATTTTTGAAAATGAGGGAGGGGAAAGGAGAAATTTTCCATGTTCGATTAAAGCCTCAAAACTCGATTTTTAGGTAATCTTTTGAACTACAAAGTTGTTCTATTCATCAAGCTCTATCTTTTGGTGTAAATAATTCTTGGAAAACATGCTTGATTGATGAGAATTTTGTATGAGAAGAAATCAAGGTTTATGGACTTAATTGGGGGTTTTGAGATTTTATGATTCCATGTTGAAATTCAAGTTAAAATAAAGCTTTTGTGATGTTAAAATCATGTTATTGAGTTGGGATTTAAACTCTACATGTTTTTATTATTATGAAGATAATTAGTGTTTATGGATTCAAGTTTAATTTGGGGTTTGTGATGTTAGATTAATGGTTTAGTAAGCTTGAATTGTTATTTGGAAGTAAAACCCTAAATTTATTAGATAGGGATCATTTCAGAAATCTTAAAAGTTAGAGGATTGAATCTGATTTTTTATGATTTTAAAGTGTATTTATCTTATTATTGATGTTGGAGATGTGAAATTTAAGTTAGAATGAAAAACCGATGTTAAATCGAGTTAGTGACCATTTTGACAAATTGTCAAAGTTAAGTGACCAATTCAGAAATGAGGTTTTAGAGAAGGAATAAATCTGATTTTAGTTGAAATAATAGAATTCAAGTAGTAATGTTGATTTGAGGACTAATTTGCGAAGTTAAGAAGCTTGAATCCTTATCTTTGCATTTTTAGTGACTATTTCGGAAAGAACGAAAATTAGAGGGAGTTATTTTTGAATAATTATTTGATGAAGAAAGTGATATATTAGTGGTTTGAATCAAGTAAGGGGATCAAATTGAAAAATATCAAAGTAAAGAGAAATTAGTATAAATTTTGAAGTTATTTATGGAAGTTGTACATGAAATCTGAATTTGGCAGTAAGTTTGAAAATTAACCATAAATTCTACAAAAATGGTTATATGGTGAAATTATATCGATGTAAATATTTATTTGTCTAGTTTTGTTTAAAACAAACGGTGATTGATTTCGATTCATATATCAAACGATATGAATTTTCATATATGGTTGAAAAACTTATCGAATCTAGTTTTGTTTCCAACAAACGGAAACTGATTTCGAGTTCCGAGTTAAAAGATATTAATTTTTAATCGAATGAAGGTCATAAAAATTACATATCAGTTTCTGTCAGGATAACCCTGTAAATGAGAGATTGATGAATTTTCATAATTTTTATAGATTTTATTAAATTATGTGTCTTATACCGTTATCGAATCTAGTTTCTAAGTTATAAAGGAGATTAAGATTCAATATGTATTCTACCCTGTAGAAGTAAATCTTTGATGATAGTGCAAGTTGATAGAAAATGGAAATTGAGACAATTTGTGACTAATGTTGGTTTGCAAGCTTGGAGGAATTATTTGAAGATCAAAATGGTTATTAGGGACCAAAAATGAGTTTGTGAACAGTATAAGGAAGGAAACAATTATGGAAAATTTTTATGTTGAATGATTAAATAGCTTAATTGAAATATTGTTAGAGGTGAAGCTAACAAATGTTTATTTATATTCATGTGATAAATGAAGTTGGATCTGAATCAAAAGAAGGTTCGAGGTACTATAAAGGAAAGGGTCAATAGAGCTTAGTGAGGCATATTAATAAATGACCAAGGTGAGTGCATTTCTATATGTTTGCATTATGTTGAAATTGACATTCCATTTCTCTATAATACGTGATATGATACATTGCTCGACATGGCAAGATTGATGGAATACCAAATATGAGTGATTGTTTGCATAAATGCTGATGCATTATGCATACATGAAATATGGATAATGACAAGATTAAAATGAAAAAGTTAAAACGAAACAAGATACACCTGGGGATCCACGCCTTATACTGTTCACAAACTCATTTTTGGTCCCTAATAACCATTTTGATCTTCAAATAATTCCTCCAAGCTTGCATACCTGGTGTTTGATATATGGAGCAAAGAGCGTCCTTATATGAGGAGCAAAGAGCGTCCTTATATGAGGAGCAAAGAGCGTCTTCCAGAGTACGTACTCAAATAGCACTACGGTGCAGATACGCTGTAGGTACCATAGGCCTTTCAGCCAGACACGTTAATAATAATACAAGATGGTTATATGATAGATCATGGGCATGCAAATGACTGCACGATGATACATGAATCACATGATAGTGATGATACATGATATTGATAATACATGAATCACATGATAGTGATGATACATGATATTGATGATACATGATCTATATGATACATGATACACAAAGTATATGATAGATACTTCATGAATTATATGAAATGATAATACATGGTATACATGATGTCGATGATACTTGGTTTACATGCTATACAAATGATTGCATGATATAAGCATGGCCATGAGATGATACATGATATTAAGAAATATGATATATGATGAAAATTATGAAAATGATATATGAAATTTACAGAATATGAGATACATGATAATCATGATCATTATGTTATGCTATTATGGAAAGGTTTTAGGATGAAAGCATGTCCATGACAGAGAATATTTTATACAATATTAACATGAATTATATGATAGTTATAATACATGACACATGTACATTGTGATATACTTGCCTTGTTGCAGAGAAATATAAAATTCATTCTTATATGAAGTATTATATAACATTATTTCATGTGTAAATAAATAAGTTTAATTGCCTCACTAAGTTCGTACTCAGCGTGTATTTTATTTCACACGTAGGTTCTTCAGATCAGAATTAGCAAGGAGGAGCCACTCATTTGGAAGTCAAGTTATCGGTAAGTGAAAGTACGTACATCTTTAAAATAGCCAGGAACTAGTGGGCATGTAATTATATTTTCAAGAAAATTGTTTTGCAAGCTTTTAAGTATATATTTTCAAAATATGATAGTACAAGGATACATGGAGTATGAAAATGAAATAATGTTACTAGTAAGGTAAAAGTATAATGGTTTAACCAGAATTTAAATCTTATCGCTCAGAATTTTTATAATCAAGAAAGGGTCTAGGCAACAAGCGACGTTTTCACCCTAAATAATATTTTCTTTTAAATAACTAAATTTTATGTTTTATAAACCAATTCAGGGTTAAAACTAGCTACAATTGTCTAGAATTATTTTCAGTTGAAATTTATAGAAAATGTTGTTTACCAAATAGTTTTTTTTAAATGAATTTACTATATGTTTTTAGTAGCATCTGTAATGTATATTCGTACTACAGATATACGTTATGGGTGTTACATTTGTTGGAATCAAAACAATGGTATAGCCGATTCTGGAGGCTAAATTAAGTCAGAAATGAGTTGTTAATAAGTACATGCCCCTAGGATGTTATGATAAAGATGTACTACTTGTATACCTTGACATGGCTCCTCACTAGTATGAATAGGTTTGAATAAGTTACTGATATTGATAGATAATAGTAAATACTGTTGGATCACGATATACAGTTAAGTGTGATGACCCGGAGGAGGTTTAGAGATAAGTTTTGAGGTATATTATGTTTTGCCTCCAGCTCCGATAAGGGCATTAATGATCAAGGAGCTTAAAAGTTAGAAGTTCTTGAATATTGTGGTGAGAGTGGTCTAATGGCTGCCAATTTATGGCTAAATAAAGTCAAGATTTAGATAAAATAAAAATTGTTCATGTTACAGAAAAGTTAGAGAGAGTTGTATCCTTGTTAAGGGAACATGTTTGAGTTTGATGGACGAACACCATATAGATAGTATATGTTGATAAGGTGACATGGATATTTTTTCCAAGAAGCGTTTAAGCTGATTTGATGTCAATTGAAAGGTACATATGTGAGTAATTATGATGGATTGTCCAGAAATGGGAAGATTAGGAAGTCGCTCAGACTGAAAGATCTACGATTTTTTTCACCTCGAGAATAAGATTGTGGTGGAGGTTAACCGAGAATAGTGATGCAAGGATTTTCTGAAGTTTGCATCAAATAGAGTTTAGGACCCTAGCTTGGGTATACAACATTTGTACTAATGAAGAAAGGCATAATACATATATCATAGTAGGTATGTTTCAGCTTTATAATGAGTCTATATTTGCTCTAATTGATCTGGGTCTATTCATTTATATATATTAATGTTAAGATAGTAGCATAAAGGAAATATCTACGAAGATATTTCTAATGTTGTGATTGTTAGTAACCTGAACTTAGTACAATAGTAACATAAATATGTAAGAATTGTTTGTAAATGATTCAAAGGATAGAGTTTCCAACAAATTTGGTAGAACTTTCATTCTATGAATTTGAAATTATTCCTGGGATAGGAGGGTTATCTGTTTGTGATGCAAAGACAAAGTGCAAGAAGAAATGACTGGTACTTTTAGGACTGAATGTTTTTGAAGCGATAGTTGTAGGAAAAACAAAATGATTGCCTTAATTCAGAAATCTCTGCAACAAAGGCTCAAAGAACGATATGTAATGGATATGAGGCTTATTTAGCCCATGTGGTGGATATGCAAGTAGTAAGTAAGAAGATAGAGAATATTCCCAATGTATGGGAATTTTCAGATATGTTACTTGATGAATTGTCAGGACTACCACCAGATAGAGATGTACAATCTATAATTGATATATATCCGGAAACAGAATTAGTGGATGGCACCGTATAGAATGGTGCCAACTAAATTAAAAGAGTTAAAAGAATTAATTATAAAGAATTGTTAATCTGAGGATATACTCGATCGAGTGTGACATCATAGGGTACTCCGGTATTAATTGTAAAAAAGAGAGTTTAAAGCCAAGTATGTGGGCGATCGTTTAATTAAGAAAAGAATTTCTTACTTATAGAATCGAACTAAAGGTAAATTGTACAAGAAATATTATTTCTTTAAGGAGACATCAGTGTTACTAGATGTCAACTATAAGGTTTAAAAGTATGATGAAAGTGATATTTGAGTGCATGTTGAACAAGATTGGAAGTAACTCTGAACCAAAGAGAATTCAGAGAAGTCAACTAAGAGGTTAATTCTACCTGAATAAGTTGACAGTAGAGCCTTATAAAGATAGGGGTGAAGTGTAATGGAAAAGCTAAGATATCTTTTCAGAAAGGTTTTGATAAAGACAATCGGTAATAATAAGATGATGAGTATGACAAGCATTAAAATGATGTGAGTTGATAGAAAAATGTTTTCTAATGGTCTAAGTGATCAAGTATTAGAAGATATTATGAAGATACCATTTCGAGAATCTGAAGTGTAATTGAGATAAGTTGGTTATCTGTGCACAAGGTAAAAGCGATTATAAGAAGAAACGCTTAAATTTTCTTAAAAGGAATTAGTTCATTAATGAAGTCAAAGAAAGAGCGTTTTTGAGGATTGTTCCGGCTAATTGAAATTTCCATAGAAATGTTTCTAGACAAGAACAAGAGTCTCGGGTCACAAGGGTTATAAAGATACACGTAGCAGTAACAATGAAATCAAGTATGAACTTTTTTCTGATTTTTACCTAGATTGAGCTACTGGTATAGTAGGGGGCTCAAGTACAAGAACAAGAAGTACCTAAGAGATTGTAACCTTCGGCAACTGTATATAATAAAGCATTGACTGTTTAAATGTTTAAGCTGTTGAAAGCCTTAAATGTCAGAGCAAAAGAGAAGTTGTGATTGTTTATTTGAAAATGAAGGATGATTTGTATAGGTTAAAAAGGGAAAACTTCGTTTTAGAACTGTTATACCTCAAGGAATCGTGAAAGAGTTGGACCAAGAGTATATTAATGGGTCTTATCTCCATAAGTGAGCAAAATCTATAGCATATATACTTATGTTTTGGGGGCATTGACTGAATTATTTACATCTCAACACTCCTGAATAAATTGAGATGCAATTAGATTTGATACATGAAGAAGAGTTAATAAAAATATTGGTTTATGGAATTAAGGAATAAGAAATTTCATTGACTGAAGTTTTGAGGAAAAATCACAAGGTCGAAGAAGCCATTTGGGAGACTGAGAAGAAAATAAGGAAGTAATATCCATAAATGTTTGGAACAAGTACGCATTAAAAATTTGAGGACGAATTTTCTTAAGGGGGAGGAATTGTACTATCCCAAATTTTGGCTAGTGACTAAATTGTAAATTTTGAAAGTTTAAGGGGTTAAAGTATAAACTCTAGAAAAGTTTGGGGACTAAAGTGTAAATTTCCCTAACAAGTAATTTTATTAAGTATAAGAGTGAATCGGATAGAAATAGGTACCTTGATATTGGTTTTAAGAATTAAGATGCAGAAAAGGGTACCGAATTTGAATCGAATGAAATTGTTAAGCATGCTTAGGCTAGAGAAATACAAGGATGGGTGACCTTAGAGAAGGTCCCATAAAAGTGTTTCTGATCGATATTTTGGACTCAGTAAGAGTAAAGAATATTTGAATGAATTATCGATAAAGGATTTCTAAGATAAATTTTATTCTATGAATATTTTCGATAATTATCGGGATAATAGACTGAGTTAAAAAAAATTTAGTCTAAGTCCTTAAGAAAAGAAGTTTTTATGAGATGATAATGTTTATTTCCCGAATATGGAAATATAGAATTTTTGGAATAAATCTGATAGTTCGAAAAACGTAAAATCGCAGTAGAAGTATTTTATGAATATCGAGAAATCAGATCGAACTAAAATTTTAGAGACTGATCCAAAATCCATGGGAAAGTCATAAAATACTATTTTATGAATATTTTATTATATTTGGTTGGATTCCAACTAGACTTAATCGAATTTTTACAAGAATGGAAAACTAGTAAATAAAAACTAGTTTGAGGGCAAATTGGTCATTTTGCCCTAATGGCATTTTTGAAATATTTAAAAAGTTAAAAGGATAATTTTGGAAGAAGGAAATGGAAGAGTAAATTTTGACTCTTGATTAATGATAAGATCAATCTCAACCGTTGAATTAAAAGGGTATTTTAGTGATTTCACTATCTAAATGAATTTAAAATTCATTTATATTTAAAAGTGGCATAATTGGATGGAATGGAAAATAAAGGAGCCAAAAGATGAAGTCTCCTTCATCTTCATATTTTCGAAAATGAGGGGGGAGAAAGGAGAAATTTTCCAAGTTCGATTCAAGCCCTGAAACTCGATTTTCAGGTAATCTTCGAACTACAAAGTTGTTCTATTCATCAAGCTCTGTCTTTTGGTGTAAATAATTCATGGAAAACATGCTTGATTGATGAGAATTTTGTATGATAATAAATTAGGGTTTATGGACTTAATTGGGGGGTTTTGAGATTTTATGATTCCATGTTGAAATTCAAGTTGAAATCAAGCTTTTGTGATGATAAAATCATGTTATTGAGTTGGGATTTAAACTCTACATGTTTTTATTATTATGAAGATAATTAAGGTTTATGGATTAAAGTTTAATTTGGGGTTTGTGATGTAAGATTAAATGTTTAGTAAGGTTGAATTGTTATTTGGAAGCAAAACCCTAAATTTCTTAGATAGGGATCATTTCAGAAACCTTAAAAGTTAGAGGACCGAATCTGATATTTAATGATTTTAAATTGCATTTATGTTATTATTGATGTTGGAGATGTGAAATTGAAGTTAGAATGCAAAATCGATGTTAAATCGAGTTAGTGACCATTTTGACAAATTGTAAAAGCTAAGTGACCAATTTGGAAATGAGGTTTTAGAGAAGGAATAAATCTGATTTTAGTTGAAATAATACAATTCAAGTAGTAATGTTGATTTGAGGACTAATTTGCAAAGTTAAGAAGCTTGAATCCTTATCTTTGCATTTTTAGTGACTATTTCGAAAATAATGAAAATTAAAGGGAATTATTTTTGAATAATTATTTGTTGAAGAAAGTGATACATTAGTGGTTTGAATCAAGTAAGGGGATCAAATTGACAAATAGTAAAATAAGGAGAAATTAGTATAAAGTTTGAAGTTATTTATGGAAGTTGTGCAGGAAATCTGAATTTGACAGTAAGTTTAAAAATTCACCATAAATTCTACATAGATGGTGAATTTTATATCGATGTAAATATTTATTTATCTAGTTTCGTTTAAAACAAACGGTGATTGATTTCGATTCATATGTCAAAAGATATGAATTTTTAAGTGATGAAAGGTTAGAAAACAGAATAGCAGTCTGTTCCAAAATTCAATACTGGAATTCGGCTTTGAAAATTTTCCATAAGTCATACAAATTGAATCTAGATTATTAGTTTATATGGTTGAGAAGCTTATTGAATCTAGTTTCGTTTCCAACAAAAGGAAACTGATTTCAAGTTCCAAGTTAAAGGATATTAATTTTTAATCGAATAAAGGTCAGAAAAATTACATAACAGTTTCTGTCAAGACAGCCCTATAAACGGGAGTTTGATAAATTTTCATAATTTTTGTAGATTTTATTAAATTATGTGGCTTATACCGTTAGAACCGTTATCAAATATAGTTTCTACGGTATAAAGGAGATTAAGATTCAGTATGTATTCTGCCTTGTAGAAGTAAATCTTTGATGGTAGTGCAAGTTGACAAAAAATGGAAATTGAAACAATTTGTGTCTAATGTTGGTTAGCAAGCTTGGAGGAATTATTCGAAGATCGAAATGGTCATTAGGGACCAAAAATGAGTTTGTGAACAGTATAAGGAATGAAAGAAATTTATGGAAAATTTTTATGTTGAATGATTAAATAGCTTAATTGAAATATTGTTAGAGGTCAATCTAACAAATGTTTATTTATATTCATGTGATAAATAAAGTTGGATCCGAATCAAAAGAAGGTTCGAGGTACTATAAAGGAAAGGATCAATAGATCTTAGTGAGGCATATTAATAAATGGTCAATGTGAGTGCATTTCTCTATAATACATTGCTCGACATGGAAAGATTGATGGAATACCAAGTACGAATGATTGTTTGCATAAATGACGATGAATTATGCATACATGAAATATGAATAATGACAATATTAAAATGAAACAAGATAACTTGGGGATCCACGCCCATAGTGCAAATGCACTAACAAGGTGTTTGATATAAGGAGAAAAGAGTGTCCTCCAGAGTACGTACTCAAATAGCACTATGGTGCAGATAGGTTGTAGGTACCATGGGCCTTTCAGCCAGACACGTTAATAATAATACAAGATGGTTATATGATAGATCATGGGCATGCAAATGACTGCACGATGATACATGAATCACATGATAGTGATGATACATGATATTGATAATACATGAATCACATGATAGTGATGATACATGATATTGATGATACATGATCTATATGATACATGATACACAAAGTATATGATAGATACTACATGAACTATATGAAATGATAATACATGGTATACATGATGTTGATGATACTTGGTTTACATGCTATACAAATGATTACATGATATAAGCATGACCATGAGATGATACATGATATTAAGAAATATGATATATGATGAAAATTATGAAAATGATATATGAAATTTATGGAATATGAGGTACATGTAATCATGATCATTATGTTATGCTATTATGGACATGTTTTAGGATGAAAGCATGTCCATGACATAGAATATTTTATACAATATTAACATGAATTATATGATAGTTATAATACATGACACATGTACATTGTGATATACTTGACTTGTTGTAGAGAAATATGAAATGCATTCTTATATGAAGTATTATATAACATTATTTCATGTGTAAATAAATAAGTTTAATTGCCTCAATAAGTTCGTACTCAGCGTGTGTTTTATTTCACACGTAGGTTCTTCAGATCAGAAGCCACTCATTTGGAAATTAAGTTATCAGTAAGTGAAAGTACGTACATCTTTAAAATAGTCAGGAACTAGTGGGCATGTAATTATATTTTCAAGAAAACTGCTTTGCAAGCTTTTAAGCATATATTTTCGAAATATGATAGTACAAGGATACATGGAGTATGAAAATGAAATAATGTCACTAGTAAGGTAAAAGTATAATGGTTTAACCAAAATTTAAATCGTATCGCTCAAAATTTTTATAATCAAGAAAGGGTCTAGGCAACAAGCGACGTTGTCACCCGGAATAATATTTTCTTTTAAATAACTAAATTTTATGTTTTATAAACTAATTCAGGGTTAAAACTAGCTACAATTTTCTAGAATTATTTTCAGTTGAAATTTATAGAAAATGTTGTTTGCCAAATATTTTTTTAAAAAAAGAATTTAGTATATGTTTTTAGTAGCATCTGTAATGTATATTCGTACTACAGATATACGTTATGGGTGTTATATGGGGTGTTATGTTTTAAAGGCCGGATTGTGGTTCTTGAAGATGAAGAGTTGAGGCATACTATTTTGGATGAAGAGCATGCTAGTCCTTTTGCTATGCATCCTGGTAGTACTAAGATGTATCGAGGTTTGAAGGAAGAGTACTATTGGGTTGGTTTAAAGAAAGATATAGCTGATTTTGTTGCTCGATACATGTTATGTTACCGTGTAAAGGTTGAACATCAGTTTCCTTCTGGGTTTTTGCAACCGTTGAGGATACCTGAATAGAAATGGGAAAGAATCAGCATGGATTTTGTGTTTGGGTTGCCTTTGACACCGACTAAAAAGGATTCCATTTGGATGATTGTTGATTGGTTTACAAAATATGCGCATTTTATGCCAATGCATACAACATATACCTTGGATAGGTTGGCCAAGCTGTATATTTCTTAGATTGTGCAATTGTACGGGTGCCTAAATCCATAGTTTCGAATAGAGATATGCGCTTGATAGTGAGGTTTGGGAGTGCTTGCTTCATGCTCTTAGAATCCGGCTAAATTTTAGTACTTCGTATCATCCTCAGGCGGATGGTCAGTCAGAGCGTGTGATTCAGGTCTTGAAGGATATGTTGAGGTGTTGTATTAGTGAGTTCCAAGGAACGTGGGAAGAGCAGTTGCCGTTGGTGGAGTTTGCCTATAATAATAGTTATCAGGCTAGTATACAGATGGCACCGTACAAGGCTCTGTATGGTAGAAAGTATCGTACACCGTTGTGTTGGGCTGAGGTTGGAGAAAAACATGTTTCTTTGCCTGATGTGTTGAAAGGCACTAATGAAAAGGTGAAGTTGATATGTGAGCACTTGAAGATGGCTTCGGGTCGTCAGAAATCCTACATGAATTTGAAGCGTAGAGATATAGAGTATGTTGGTGGTGATTGTGTGTTTTTGAAAGTGTCACCGTGGAAAAAGGTGATGTGGTTCAGACGTAAGGGTAAGCTTAGTCTGAGGTTTATCGGACCATATGAGGTTGTGGAGCATGTTGGTCCTGTGGCTTATCGGTTGAGGTTGCCTCCCGAGTTAGAGAAAATTCATGATGTGTTTCATGTATCGATGTTGCGGAGGTATCAATTGGATCTATCGCATGTTATGCCAGTGGAGGATGTTGAGTTGAGGCCAAATTTATCTTATGACGAGGAACCGATAGAGATCCTTGATACCAACAATAAGGTTCTACATGGCAAGACGGTTGAGCTTGTTAAGGTGATGTAGAGGCGTCGTGGTGTTGAGGAAGCCACGGGGAACGCAAGTCGGATATGTTGGAACAGTTTCTGCACCTATTTCCTTCAGGTAAATTTTGAGGATGAAATTTCTTAAGTATGGGAGAGTTGTAGTTCCCCGGTTTTGGGCCTAGCAGTTTTGAGGCTTGTTAGACGGTCCGGTAGATCGGGTGAGGGATTCGAGTCAAGTTTGAGAATAAATATTTTTGAGTAAGATAAAAATATGGAAATGGTTAAAAATCAAAATTAAATATATGGAAAATATTGGTTAAATCAATTTTGGAAAATTTGATTTGGAAGGGTGACATTTTGGCTAGTGACTAAAATGTAATTTTTGAAAAAAAATTTAAAGGTGACTAAATTGTAAAGGATCAAATTCTTAGAATCCTTAAGGAGCTATTTTACCAAGTTGTTGCTGGTGGTTTATCCCTTCAATTAAGACTTTTTAACATAATTAAAAGGGATTTTGATAATGAAAGTTAGTTATTGATTTTAAAGAAATTTGATGTAAACTTTTCTCTCAACTTTTCTCTCCACCTCTTTTCTGCCAAACACTCTTGTTTTCATCAAAATCCAGAGGTGAGAGATCTTTCTACTTGGATTCTTGATTTTTAATTGCTTTTCTTTACCTTTGATTTACAAAACCTCATTGAAATCTTGTGTTTTTCTAGCTTTAATATACCAATTGAGGGAGAAATCACACAATAGAGGTAAGGTTCGACTTCTCCTCTATTGCTGGTTCTTTATTGATATTCTCAAGTATTTGATCCTTGATTTATGATTTATAATCTGATTTTATGTTTTTATAGTGAATAATTGATGTAATTGGGTTTAATTGGTGAAATTATGGAAGATTCGTAATGGATTTGTTTTCCAGTGTTGAGGATTGATTTTAAACATATTTTGGCTGATTTATAATGTTGATAAGTTGTTTTTAACATTGGAATCCCGAAACTCCTTGAATCCTTGATTATTAGGTTGTTAGATTTGTGTTTTTGTGGAGTTGTGGTGGTTGTGTTGTTGCTGGAAGTTTAAGGATGATATAAGTCTGTTTTTAGATGTTATTAGACGTTGATTGAAGTGTTAGATTGATAGATTGTGGCTAGGTTGGGTTTGAAAAGAGTTTGATGATTTCAGATGTTGTGGATGGGTAATTGTGAAAGGATTGTGTGGTTTTGCAAGGAATTGTTGTTGCAGTGTTTTGAATGCATTGAGATTCATTAATCCTCTATTGTAATGTGGTTAAAATAGGGGAGGTCGATCCGGAAGTGATCGGTGGAGCTTTGGAGGTTTTGGAAGCTTAATTTTGTGTCAATAAATTGAGGTTTCGCTTATCGGTGAGTGAGAACGTGGATTTCAGCTCTGAAATGATTTAAAGGTGGTATATGGGAGTTTAAACTGAGCTTGAAATTCTGGTTTAAACTCAGAAGTAAGTATGATGTGGTTTTCTCTCTCGGTCGTGCTATTGTGAAATGGTTTTATGTACTTGTTTTGATTTACATTGTACCTATTGTTTAAGCATGTTTTAAAGTATATGAGATACTATTTTGATCATGAAATGATGATGGATGCACATGTTAAGTGACCCATGTAAGTATATGGTTTATACTTGAGTTTTAAGCATATGTTGTTGCTTGGGAAATGATTTGGCTTAATGCTTATAAAAACATTGAGGTAAATGGTAAATGGTGAATTATATTGGCAAGTAATGTGGTTTAAAAATGTTATCGGATATAGTTGGCCGGCCATAGAATTGATAGTGCACTATAATAAGTCGCCTTGGATGTTGAGGGGTTTTGATTTGGTGTACCGAGAACTCCATCCAAGTACCCTAACGGTCGATGGGTTATATGGTACTGTAAACTCCTGTTAGTGGGTTAAGCATCTAATCGAGGGTCTCGTGTGTTGTAAAGTGTACCCGATTGTAATGTACCACGATTGTGATTGTATAACTATTCCGGTTGAGATGGCTTGAAGTGTTGTGAGGACACTTGTTTGAATCCGTGTATCCGATGAACTATTTTTGGTAAAGGAACTTGGTTATGATCACTTGTAAGCCAATATAATTGTTAATGTACATGTTTACTCTTTAAGGTTTGCATATGGTTGTTATGCATGGGAAGGCTTAAATTGAGGTTTAGCAATGGGTTTTGCTATTGGTTAATGATATATGTGGCATATGGTTTAATATGCTAGTTTTTAAAGATGTTAAGTGCATGGTTTTCAAGGCATGATAATGTTTTATTTGATGTTTAAAATATGATTGAAATGGGAATTTAATGTGCTGTAGAAAAATGGTTTTAATGCATTGATGGGGTGTTGTTTTTGAGCGATCCTCACTCAGCCTAGTGTGTTTATGCTCTCTTTGTACATCAATGCGGAGAATTAGAGGCTCGGAAGGCAGTGGGAAGCAAAGGATCACAAAAAGACTTGGTATCAAAAGTATGTTTTTGGACTAGACTATAAGTAATAAGGGCAATGGGGTTTTCGTTGTGGTTTTGGGAGATGTTTTGTTAAACTTCCTGGTTGAGCAATTTTGTTTTGCTGCTCATGGTTAGTAAATGGCCATTTTGGATTGTTTGTGGTGATGGTTTGGGATTTCATGCTTTGCTTGTTTGAATTCTACAAAGCATGCCTCTAGATTTACCTTTGAAGCATGATGTCATATTTTGATGTTGGAACTGAGATGCTTTGTTGTGAAATGTCCCTTGAATGTGTTGGACGTATGTTAGAAGCATGCTAGGATGTTTTGGTATGTTCGAAAGCATGTTAATCCAGCAAATAAGGACATTTGAGGTCCAGGCGCATTGGTACGGGTGTCCCTATTTTGGTACGAGCAAGCCATTCCAGGCTTAGCATATCGGTACGCGAGCAGGCATTTTGGTACGATAGGCAAAATGAGGCTAGTGTTTCAGTACATAAGGGACCGTTTCGGTATGGTACATTGCATTTGGGCAGGGTGTATCGGCACACGGGGGTGTATCGATACAAGTTTTGGCTACAGGAAATTGGGGATTTTAAAATAACAGCAACCTACCAATACGCATGTACGTGTACTGATACGGCTACCATTAATTCGGTTATATGAGTATTTTGGAGTTCTGTTTTCTTTCGATTTAATCCCTGAATGTTGTGGATGCAATTGCATGAGTATGGATGATCGTTGTGAGCCGAGCTTTGATTCAAATGCATGAAATTGGACTAATTAATGATTGGTAACATAAAAATGAGCTAAGTCCCTATAGTTTTTTGAAATTGCAATTTGGTCCCTAAATTACAATTGTGTACAATTGGATGTTGATTCGATGCCCGATTGAGTTGATATTTCAGCTATGATCAGTATGTACATGTAGGATAATAATTGTACATCTAGACAAGATAAAAGAAAAAATTGACATTTTCGAGTTTCATCTACACGATTTACTTCGGTAAACCTAATGTAGCTCACTCGGTTTGGTCTTGCAACTAGACTGGGTCGAGGGGGTTACATAGCTACTTGATCACATTTATGATTTGCAAGAATCATGGTTGAGTGGAGGTGTATCCACTGAGCTTCATTAGCTCAGTGTTCAGAATTTTTGTTTTCGTTCGATGGTTAATAGGTTGGCATGCATCGTTGGAGCACCATCGGAATAGGACTTTAGCATCGGCTTGTATCCGAGTACAATACTTAGATTATTGGGCTATGTATTCGTAGGACCCTATGTCGTATTGTAACTCTTATTTTGGATTTTAACTTGTGTGTCGAATGCTTTTAATTATGTATTTTAAACAGAGTTCCCATGTAACATTTTAAATTGGTTTATCAACTCTGAAATATTCAAACTTAGTGGATTTTATGAAATGAATGTGTTGGGCTAAATCTAGTTACGAAATTTTTTGGTTTTAGGTTTGGGCTTAAGGCCCAATTTGTGACTTCCGGGTTGAGGATGTTACATGACTAGCTGATTGCATTAGCTGATTGTATAAGTGCTTCGAAAAATTAATTGATAATTGATAACTGTTTGATTATTTGAACAAGTAAAATCATACACAACGACATAATTATATTCAATACTTCTTTGAATAATTTATTAGTTATTAATATTTTGTATCTATTAATATTAATTATATCATAAAAACTATTTTTTTAATATTATTACTAAACATATATGAATGATGCATATATTAATTATTTCTTTTAAAAATATATTTTGAATATAATTTAATAATGATTAAATTTATTTATATTAATTTATTATTTATAAAATTATATTTTGAATATAATTTTATTAATTATTAAATTTATATGCATGCAATAATTTCCTATTAATTTTATTAATTATTAAATTATCTTTTAAATTTTATTAGCTATTCAAATCTATGTTATTTAGAGAAAAATTTTGTAAGTGTCTTGGACAAAAGAGTTTAAAATTCTTTGATCTAAACTTCTAACTCAAAAAGCTCCTCTTAGGAGCTTTTTCAAATTGAGAGATTTCACCACAATATGCTATTACAATCCTCCATTTACTAAACATCTAAGGTTAAAGGAGTAAACTTGCCCCTATAATAAACCCAAATAGGCAATGTTGCCCTACTTTTTTTGCATCAATTTTTTCCTTGAAGTCATTCAATTGCATCAATTTTCCCTTTGACTGACGTTAACCGTGAAAGTGCTGATGTGGCAGTTAATGGTGCTAACGTAGAAAATTCAACTCGAAAAACTAAATTATTTATCCAATTTTATTCAAAATTTAAATAAATTGATTACATTAATTTGAATTCTAAGCAAACTATTTATCCAGTTTTAATATTTTAAAATTTTAATAATCTCTTAAATTCTTATTTTTTAGCTTAAATATTAAAGAAGTTACCAAACTTTCAATTAAAATCAATTATGCCCCTAAATTCGGCAAAAAATCAATTATGCCCTCAAAGTTAGTTAAAAAAACTTGGCCACTTTGCCATATCATCATCGCACATGTACTACCACATCAGCATCATGGACCGTCACGTCAGTACAGTTAACTTCCACGTTAGCACTTTAATGGTCAACGTTGGTCAAAGGGCGAAATTGATGTAATTGAATGACTTCGAGGACAAAATTGATGCAAAATAAAGTAGGGGCAACATTGCTAATTTTCGTTTACTACAGGGGCAAGTTTACCCCTTTAACCAACATCTAAATTAGTAGATTTGATTGGTCAGACCTTTAAAAATGGTTCAAACCTCTAATTTTAGCTCAAAAAGTTGTGTACCAAACATGGCCATTAAGACGAGCTTTTTGGGTTTAGAGAATTTGATATAAGTTGTAAATACTTTTTTATCTTTACAATTACATAAAAATATTAAAATAACCTAAACATGATTTTAAATTAAAACATATTATGTTAACTCCTCAAAAGTACTACTTTACATATACATATTACTTTGAGTATATATTCATGCATTTAGTTAGTAGAATCATGCATTTGGATTGCGGAGTTAAGGAATATTTCGTTTGCCAGAGTAAAAGCGTATTTCTCTGCTGTGGTATGCAAGGCAGGTTAGGAGCAGGAGAAAGACATGAGCAATTGGCAGAGTAGAGCGAAGGACCATAAGAGAAATGCCGAGCAATGTTTGTAACACTCTCGACTCGGCCTAGCCGCTAAGACGGAATCAAGGACATCACATTAGGTTTGCCGAAGAAAACCTAAACTAATAACCTAAACCGGTCCATTTTTTCTTTTTACCTTACCTAGATGCTTAATTAACCCTAAGGTATGATGAACAACAGCAGAAGACAAATCAAGCATTCAATTTGCAAGACTTAACAGTTTAGGAACCAAAATGTAAATTCTATTAATTAAAGGACTAAATTACAATATGATACCAATCTTCAATTAGATTCATTACATGCCTCTATGTGAGTTTGCATCAATATTGGATCACAAAATCATCATTAATTGAGCATTACAAAAATAGTGACCAATTTGTAAAGAATCCAAAACACAACATGAAAATACTAGAATTAACTAATCATGTACCAATATAGGCTTTCACTGTATCAGTACGAGTCAACGTGGCATACTCGTATCGGTACGGTCATTCGAGTATCAATCCCCGTTGCACTTTTCAAAATTAGAGGATTCTAGTAGCTAAAATCCATACCGATACGGTACCCTGCGTATCGATACGAGTATAAACTTCCTCAAGGGTGTACCGATACAGCGGCTACTCGTACCGATACCCTTTTGTTAATTTCCCCAAATTGAGTCATATCAAACCCCGTGTACCGATCCCAAAGGACCCATATCGTTACGACTGAGCCTGTAATGACCTCTTGGCCAAAATATGACACTTAGGCTCAATCTAATATGCTTCAAACATCATACGAACAACATATAACATATCGAACATCATTTCCAGAACCAATCAACCATGCTAGATGAACATTCAATCCATAGCAAATCAATCAAGAGAACCTATAGGCATGGTCTCTACCCAAGCATGCAATTCTCATCCCAAACCCACAATCAAACCATATAACCTCATACATGTCCAAAAAACAGGGAGTAAGCAAACAACCCTCCCAATTACAACTTGTTCACATTGCTCTTTATTACTACAAATTCATTTATTAAAACCATAATTGAAGTAAATCGATTCTTGGATTCCTCCTTGCTCACTTGTAGCCTCGAAAACTCACTTCTCTGCAATGATAAGAAAGGAGAGCGTAAGAATATAATGTCTAGTGAGGGACGCTCTAAAATCACTTATCAAGACATTTAAAACCATTTGAGTTAAACCACATTTCAACTTCATGCTAAAACATCTCATGCCTTTTTTACCTTTGAGAAAACATGCATATTAAACCCATATGCAAATTATGTATCGTGGATCTCAAGTATAATCCCATATGCAAAACCTCAATTTAAGCCTTTACATGCTTATTCATCCAATAGCAAAGCTTAAAGAGCAAAACATGTATAAATCACATTATACAAAACATAATTCATCCATCATGATACATTAGTTCATATATTTGCATTAAAGTGACCCAAAAACCAATTCTTTCCTTTATCAAAACACATCAGATACACAGATTTCACAAGTGGTTCCTTAGACCACTTAAACATACATTTATCCAGAGCAAACGGTACAATAAACCCCTCAACGGTTACAATGTATAATACCAATTAGCAGGAGAAAACGGAACAATCACAACCCCTCGAACGCTGAGGTACCCATGGTGGAAAATACGATACAATCACAATCCCTCGACACATATGAGGTGACTTATTATAGAGCACTTTAAACCCTGTGGCATGCCAACTATATCCCATAACATTTAATCATTGTCACTTGCCAATATTTTCCATATTAAACTTGATACCTCACTGTTTTTCATATGCATCGTTTAAACCAATTTCTGATGCAACAAACCATGCATTTTATAACATCAAAATACTTTTCATAAAGCATTACCATGCTCAAATATCATCAATATAAGATGATTTGTATCATAACCCATTTCCAAAACATGCATATATCGGTAGGTATCAAATCATAAACATAGGCATGAGAAAATCAACTTTGAAAAGTGAAATTGAGAGCGTAATCGTCTAATACTTACTTCTGAGCTTAGACAAGCGTTTCAAGCTTAATATAAACTCCCAAAAATCACTTCCAATCCTTTACAAGGCTGTAAATCTCGTTTCCCCTCATCGACAACACAAAGCTTCACTTGCAGATGTGAAATCAAGCGTATGAAGTTTGCAACCTTTGTCAATAGTTGTAGGATCAATCTCTCTTGTTTTATTCACATAATAACAGAGGATTAATGCATCATTATGCATCCATAATCCCAGCACCAACAATTCCCAACATCGCCTCACCGAAAACCATAAAACGTCTCCTTAAAAAAACCGAAAACATCACCAAACACAACCTAAACAAAGCCCAGACATAAGCCAACGATTTGAACATCTAATCAACACCAATTAACATCTAAAAACACTTGCAACTTCATCTTATACCTCCAGCAACATCTTAACACCTCAAAAACTAACTATTCACAATCTAGAAAATTAGCAATTCAACTAGTTTCGGTTTTCCTTTTATAAATCCCATTAAATATCATCAATATACACTTTAATCATGATCTAAACCAATCAAGATTGCAATGATTCAGATCAATAACCAAACTCAATAAATTTCTTAGCAAAATTAGCATTAAACAATTAAATCTTGATTTAATCATTAAGACATAACATAAATCAATTCCAAAGGATCAAGAACTTGAGAATTTCAATAAAGAACCTTTTATAAGAGGAGAGAAACGAAAGTCACCTATAATGGTAGACTATTTCCTCAATTGGCTTGATATTGATGAAATCTCCAAAGTAGAAATAGAATATCCAAAATAGAACAAAGGAATCAAGTGTTGAAATCAAAAGAACGATTGAAAATATTGATTTCTGAGATTTTTAGAAAAGAAAGTAGTTTGACTGCTAAGAATTTGGGAGAAAAGATTGGGACAAAAAGTAGTTATGTGAGAAAAAGAATTGACAAACTAATTAAAACTCTTTTAATCCCTTTTTATTAAATCCTTTTAAAACCATTTTAAAATAGCCAAATTAAGGAAAAAGTCTGGTCAAGACAATTGGCTTAATAGCTTCCTAAAGATTCTACGTTTTGACCCTTTTATGATTTAGCCTCCAAAAACAGTTTTCAAACTTTATATTTTAGTCACTAGGACAAAGTGTCCATAATTCAAACCTTATTTTATCAAACTGATTTTACCAAAACCCTTAAAATAATAATTAAGTATTTTTCACCATTTTTTCATATTTTATTTTGTGTTAAAATATTTATTACGGTTTAAATCTCAAAACTAGATTGAACCGACTAATCTAGTTCTCCCAAACTGTCTAATCTACCTAGCTAACTTCTAGGCCCAAATTCGGGGCGTTACAACTCTCCCCTAATTAAGAAATTTCGTCCTCGAAATTTACCTGACGAAAAAAAGGTAAGGGAACTGCTTATTCATGTACTCCTTACTTTCCCATGTGGCTTCCTTGACAACAACACTTTTACCAACTCAACAGTCTTCCCACGAAGAACCTTACTACTAGAATCCAAGATTTTCACCTATTCCTCATCATAGGTCAAATTTGAATTCAACTCAATCTCTTCAATAGGCATCACATGTGATGGGTTCGATATGTATCTCCGGAGCATCGATACATGGAAAATATCATGCATCTTTTCCAACTCCACGGGTAACCTAAACCTATAAGTGACTAGACCAACACGCTCTAACACATCGTAAGGCCCAATGAACCTTGGACTCAACTTACCCTTTCGTCCAAACCTCATCACCTTCTTCCAAGGCAAAACTTTTAGAAACACCTTATCACCAACCACAAACTCTATATCCTTACGCTTCAAATCAGCATAGGATTTTTGCCTATTCGAAGCCGTTTTCAACCGATCACTGATAAGCTTCACCTTCTCATTGGTGCCTTCCAAAACATCAGGCAGAGAAACATACTTCTCACCTACCTTAGTCTAACAAAGCGGTGTACGACACCTCCTACCATACAAAGCTTCATAGAGAGCCATTTGAATGCACACTTGATAACTATTGTTATAAGCAAACTCTACCAACGATAGTTGCTTCTCCCACGTTCCTTGAAAATCAATGATGTAACACCGCAACATATCCTCTAACACTTAGATAACACATTCAGACTGACCATCCGACTGAGGATGATATAAAGTACTGAAATTCAACTGTGTACCCAAAGCTCTATACAAACACTCCCAAAACCTTGATCTAAAACGTGGATCCCTGCCTGACTTGATAAACTTAGGTACCCCATGCAACCTCACAATCTCAGCAATACACATATCCACCAGCCTATCCAATGTATATGTCATATGTACTCACACTTCATAAATCTATCCATAATTACCCAAACAGAATTATTCCTTGACTGCATCAAAGGAAAACCCATCACAAAATCCATTGTAATTCTCTTTCACTTTCATTCCGAAATCCTTAACAGTTGCAACAGTCCAGAAAGAAACTGATGCTCAGCCTTAACAAGCTGACACGCCATATATTGGGCAACAAATTTTGCTACATCCTTCTTCAAACCAACCCAATAATACTTCTCTTTTAAATCTCAGTACATCTTCGTACTACCTGGATGCATAGCAAAAGGACTAGAATGAGCCTCATTCAAAATAGTGTGCTCAAAACAACATCTTCCAGCACAACTATTCTACCCTTAAACACAAGACACCATCATCATCAAAACAAAAATTCATCGAATTACCTTACATCACATCCTTAACATGTGGAACCAATGAATCATTGTACTGTTGTTTTTCCTTGATCAACAATACCAATGATGGTTTCACTTGCAACTCAGCCAACAAACCCCCATCCACGTCACACTTAACTGCGCAAGCATTGCCCTCAACTCCACCGCAACCTTTCTACTCAGGGCATCGACTACCACATTAGCCTTACCCGGATAATACTCAATCGTCAAATCATAATCCTTAAGCAACTTCAACCATCGTCGTTGCCTAAGATTCAACTCCTTTTGTGTCATCAAATACTTCAAAATATTGTGATCCGTGTACAAAATACACTTCTCACCATACATATAATGTCTCCAAATCTTCAACGCAAACACTACTGCAGCAAGCTTTAAATTATGCGTAGGATAATTGCGCTTGTGCACCTTCAATTGTCAAGATGCATAAGCCACAACTTTCCCATCTTGCATTAACACACACCCCAAACCAACATAGGATGCATCACTATAAACACCAAACTCTTTACCCGATTTAGGTTGAATCAAGATCGAAGCTCATTTCAAAGCCTCATTCAACTTCTCGAAAGCTTGTTGTTTAACCCTCGTCCACTCAAAACGAACATTCTTTTGTAACAACTTAGTCAGCAGAGTAGCAACCTTCGAGAAACCATCTACAAAACAACGATAATATCATGCCAACCCAAGAAAACTACGAACCTCTGTCACTAATTTAGATGGCTTCCAATTCACCACCGCCACAATTTTTTACAGATCTACACGAATACCTTCTGTTGACACAAGTCCAAGGAAAATTACTTTCTTTAACCAAAAGTCACACTTGTTCAACTTGCCATACTGCTGATTATCCAGTAAAGCTTACAACACAATCCACAAATGTTGATCATGTTCTTCCTCAGTATGAGAGTACACAAGGATATCATCAATGAACACAACCACAAATTGATCTAAATATTCATGGAACATCCTATTAATCATATCCATGAAAGCAATAGATGCATTTGTTAACCCGAAAGGCATCACCAAAAACTCATAATGCCCATAACGTGTGCGAAAAGCAGTTTTCAGCATATCCTTATCCTTTACCCTCAACTGATAATATCCAGACCTCAAATCAATCTTGGAAAACACTTTAGCACCCATGAATTGATCGAACAAATTGTCAATTCGTGACAAAGGATACTTATTCTTAATCGTCAACTTGTTCAGTTTCTGATAATCAATGCACATTCTTATAGTGTCATCCTTATTTTTCAAGAAAAACACTGGTGCTCCTTACGGCGACACACTTGGTCAGTGAAACCACGATCCAATAAATCCTATAGTTGCATCTTCAACTCCTTCAACTCTTTCAGTGCCATGCAGTACGGAGCAATCGACACTGAAATCACATCAGCACATTTCTCGATACAAAACTTTACTTCCATATTCGGTGGTAACCTAGGTAACTCCTCTAAAAACACTCCCAGAAAATCACAAATGGTATGGATATTCTGAACACGTACCTCCTTCATGTTTGGGTTCATAACATAAGCTAGATATGCTTGACACCCAAGCTCCAACAACTTTTGCACTTCTAAAGTTGAAACCACATTGGCCAAAAATTTAACATTCTAGCCCACAACCACCACTTCATAATCATCAGCAAGTTTCAACGAAACCCACTTGGTTTCAAAATCGACCACAACCCTATGCTCGGTCAACCAATTCATACCCAGGATTATATCAGAACCATGAAACTTGGTTTTGAAATCGACTATAGCCCTATGTTTGGTCAACCAATCCATACCCAGGATTACATCAAAACTATGAAACGGTAACTCCATCATATCAACCGCAAACACGTAACCTTGAACTATTAAAGGACATCTCCTAAACAACCTCCTAGCAACTACTATTTCTCCAAAAGAACTAGTTACTCGCATACCCACGTCTAACACTTCTACAAGTATATCAAACAAACATGCATGATCGCGCAAGATATATGAATGTGTGGAACCAGAATCTATAAAAGAAAGTAATGACATGGATTGCAAAGTAAAAGTACCTGCAATCACATATGTGTTATTTCTTCCCTCACGATGCGCATAGATCCTCACAGGTCCACCACCCTCAAGTTGAATAGCCACTGTATGAGCAACAATCCTCTGACCTTCCTCTCAATGCTGGAAATTACCTCAACCATGACCACGACCTCTCTGTAGTGCAACAATAGGTGCAAGATTTTGTCCATCCTTAGCCATCTGCAGAAAATCACGTCTCAAATGATCCCGCAAACTACAACTCCAACATGTATTATATATAGCCCAACACTCTCATGGATGACGTTTCCCACGCCTACACTCAGGTATTCCAACATAGGTGTTCTGACCTTGCTGTCCATGTTTGACATTAACTTTACCACGTATATGATCAGAAAAACACTTACTATCTTGATTCTTCTTAAACTGACCACCGCTAACATCTGAATTAGCAACTATTTTGCCAAAACTCGAGCCCCAAGAATGAGAAGATAAACCTAAATTATGTTCAATATCCTTAGCTTGAATAACAAAGACATCAAAATCAATGTAGTCTGAAGCCAACATATAGGTATTAACATCATTGACCAAACCATATCAAAAATGATCACATCTCTATCGATCATTAGGAACCAACTCAGGTGTATACTAGCTTAATCGAACAAACTAAACCTTATCTCTGAAACAAACATATTACCTTAAACCAAATATATGAACTCATGCTTCTTTTCATCCTAGTACCAAGTACCCAAATACTTCCTTTGAAAAACAGCACTGAAGAATTCCCAAGTCACATTATCGGGTGCCATTCCCACTATAGTGGTAGTCTACCAACTATAGGCATCTCCCTGAAGTAGGGATACAATGCAATCCCACTTACACACATTTGTGCACTCCATCTGACCAAGTATCCTCTCGGTACTCGCAAACCACTATTCAGCTTCCTTAAGAGCTAAACATCTGAACTCGGTAACTCCCAAACTATGCAAATGCTCTAACGAAAGTCTTGGATTAATAGCTATTGCCGGTGCCAATACCGATGACTGAACATGCACTCCAGCCATAGCTGCTTGAAAAGCTCCAGTTATAGCCTGAATCAACAACGTCATATCCCTGAAGATTAGACCAGGTGGAACTAGCAGCACTTGCCCAACATTCCAGTCTAGTTGGCAGATTAGGTGGAGGAGGAGGTAACCCATCAGGATGCACTATCTCACCCTTAACTCCCTGCCCACCGGCAGTATTATTCGTATTCGACCTAGGTTTTCATCTCGGTGGCATACTCAAAAATATGTATATATAGCATGAAAATATAACCAAAAACATAATTAGGCTAGCTTCAAGCAAGGATCCAAGATGTTCATGCTTCGAAAACAAAATCCTTTTACACTTGTAGTAATAAGGCAATGTGTCTCCAAGACTTTACCACAATATATCATACTTCAGCCATAAAATCATATAATCAAACACCCTACATATCATACAACTATCAACAACCTCTCAAACAAACATAACTTACCTCCCAACTTTCGAAAAACCTCTCAACTTCCGTAAACTTGTCTTTGATACCACCAAATGTAACCCTCTTAACCCGGCCTAGCCACCAAGACTGAATCAAGGATGTCACATTAGGTTTCCAAAGCAAACCTTAACTAATAACCTAAATTGGTCTATTTTTTTTCTTTTTATCTTACCTAGATTCTTAATTAACCCTAAGGTATGATGAACAATAGCAGAAGACAAATCAAGCATTCGATTTACAAGACTTAACACTTTAGGGACCAAAATGTAAATTCTAATAATTAAAGGACTAAATTACAAATTAATGTTACCAATCTTCAATTAGATTCATTATATGCCTCTGTGTGAATTTACATCAATGTTGGATCACAAAATCATCTTTAATTGAGCATTACAAAAATAGTGACCAATTTGCAAATAATCTAGAACATAGCATGAAAATACCAGAATTAACCAACCTTGTACCGGTACAGGCTTGAACCGTATTAGTATGAGTTAATGTGGCATACTCGTATCGATACGATCATTTGAGTATCGATTCCCGTTGCACATTTTAAAATTAGAGGATTCTAGTAGCTAAAACTCGTACCGATACAGTACCCCGCGTACTGATCCAGTATAAACTTCCTCAAGGGCGTACCAATACCCCTTTGTTATTTTCCCCAAATTAAGCCATACCAAACCCCGCGTATCAATCTCAAAGGACCTGTATCGTTACGACTGGGCCTGTAATGACCTTTTGGCCAAACATATGACACTTAGGCTCAATCTAATATGCTTCAAACATCATACGAACAACATATAAGATTTTGAACATCATTTCCACAACCAATCAAGCATGCTAGATGAACATTCAATCCATAGCAAATCAATCAAGAGAACATATAAGCATGGTCTCTACCCAAGCATGCAATTCTCATCCTAAACCCACGATCAAACCATATAACCTCATATAAGTCCAAAATACCAAATAGAACATGTCCAAAAATAAGGAGTGAGAAAACTCCCAATTACAACTTGGTCACATTTCCCTTTAATACTACAAATTCATTTATTAAAACCATACTTGAAGTAAATTGATTCTTGGATTCCTCCTTGCTCGCTTGCTACCTCAAAAACTCACTTCTCTGTAATGATGAGAAAGAAGAGCGTAAGCATATAATGCTGAGTGAGGGATGCTCTAAAAACACTCATAAATGCATTTAAAACTATTTGAGTTAAACCACATTTTCAATTTCATGCTAAAACATCTCATGCCATTTTTACCTTTGAAAAAATGCATATTAAACCCATGTGCAAAACATGTAACATGGATCTCAAGCATAATCTCATATGCAAAACCTTAATTTAAGCCTTCACATGCTTATTCATCTAATAAAAATGCGTAAAGAGAAAAACATGTATAAATCACATTATACAAGACATAATTCATCCATCATGATACATTAGTTCATATATTGGCAATAAAGTGACCCAAAAACCATTTTTTTCCTTCATCAAAACACATCGGATACACGGATTTCACAAGTGGTTCCTTAGACCACTTAAACATACATTTATTTAGAAGCAAACGATACAATAAACCCCTCGACGGTTATAATGTATAATACCCATCAGCGGTAGAAAATGGTACAATCATAAACCCTCGATCGCTGTGGTACCCATGGTGGATAATACTATATAATCACAACCCCTCGACACATATGAGGTGACTTATTATCGTGCACTTTAAACCCTATGGTATGCCAACTATATCCGGTAACACTTAATCATTGTCACTTGCTAATATATTCCATATTAAACATGATACCTCACTGTTTTTCATATGCATAGTTTAAACCAATTTCCAATGCAACAAATCATTTATAACATCAACAATACTTTTCATAAATCATTTACCATGATCAAATATCGCCAATATAAGATCATTTGTATCATAATCCATTTCCAAAACATGCATATAACAATAGGTATCAAATCATAAATATAGGCATGAGAAAATCAACTTTGCCAAATTGAAATTGAGAGCGTAATCATCTAATACTTACTTCCGAGCTTAGACAAGCATTTCAAGCTTAATCTAAACTCCCAAAAATCACTTTCAAACCTTTACAAGTCTATAAATCTCGTTTCCACTCACCGACAACACAAAGCTTTACATGCTGATGTGAAATCAAGCGTCAGACGCTTCCAAACCTTCATCAATCGTTGTAGGATCAATCTTCCCTATGTTATTCACATAATAAAATAGGGTTAATGCATCATTATGTATCCATAATCCCAGCAACAACAATTCTCAACATTGCCTTACCAAAAAACATAAAACACCACCTTAAAACAACCGAAAACATCACCAAACACAACCTAAACAAAGGCCAACCATAAGCCAACGATTTGAATATCTATTCAGAGCCAATTAACATCTAAAAACACTTGCAACTTCATCTTATACCTGCAGCAACATCTTAACACCACAAACACCTCAAAAACTAACTATTCATAAGCTAGAAAATTAGTAATTCAACTAGTTTCAGGTTTCCTTTTATAAATCCCATTAAATGTCATCAATATACACTTTAATCATGATATAAACCAATCAAGATTGCAATGATTCAGATCAATAACCAAAATCAATAAATTTCTTAACAAAATTAACATTAAACCATTAAATCTTAATTTAATCATTAAAATATAACATAAATCAATTCCAAAGGATCAAAAACTTGGGAATTTTAATAAAGAACCTTTTATTAGAGGAGAGAAACAAAAATCACCTCTAATGGTGGACTCCTTCCTCAATTGGCTTGATTTATGAAATCTCCAAAGTAGAAATAGAATATCCAAAGTAGAACAAAGGAATCAAGTGTTGAAATCAAAAGTAAGATTGAAAAGATTGATTCCTGAGATTTTTAGAAAAGAAAAGGTTGTTTGGCTGCTAAAAATTTGGGAGAAAAATAGTTACGTGAGAAAAAGATTTGGCAAACTAATTAAAACTCTTTTAATCCCTTTTTATTAAATCCTTTTAAAACCTTTTTAAAATAGCCAAATTAAGGAAAAAGTATAGTCAAACCAATTGGCTTAATAACTCCCTAAAGATTCTAAGTTTTGACCCTTTTACGATTTAGTCACCAAAATAGTTTTCAAACTTTACATTTTAGTCACTAGGACAAAATGTCCATAATTCAAACCTTATTTTATCAAATTGAGTTTACCAAAACTTTTAAAAATAATAATTAAGTATTTTCACCATTTTCTATATTTTATTTCATGATAAAAATATATGTTACGATTTAATAACCGAAACTAGATCGAAATGACTAATCCGGTTCACCCGAACCGCCTAATCTACCTAGCTAACTTCTAGGCCCAACTTTGCGGCATTACACTATTGGCAAAATTAGAACAAGGATTTCCAAGCCTGGTTAGCAAAAGAAGGGTGGCCGATATCCGGTCAATAGCCGTTGGTCAAAGAGTCCAGTCAGCCCTAATTTTCAAATGAGAAGATAAGCGGATAAGAAGATAAAACGCTTTATCCTAAGTGCATAACCAATTTTCAAATTTAAACCTCATCTAGGGTTTCCACGAAGTGCTTATAAAAGCAAGTCGATCATTGAGCTAAGGAGGCTGCACCGTGGTGAAGAACGAAGGTTGAGGGCAGATCGTGGTTCGACCAGGCTAAGACTGAGAGCTCTGGATTTGTTAAAGGGATGCATCGATGGATCTCATTCTTTGTCCATTTCTATTTTTTTCATTCTGGTTTTATGATTATGTTTGTTAAAAACGATATGGTGTTGATGGTTCCCCCAACCATGAACTAATTTTCTTAAGTTGGTTTGGGATTTTTTACGATGAACGCTCAGCTATTTTTCAGCTTTTAATAATTGAATGCTTTGGCATTTTTATCTGTCTTGCTGGTGCTTATTTTTCTTCAATTGTTTGCCATACAATAGTTGGCATTGCATGCATATTATTCCTTAATATCTTAATAGACTTAAGAGATAATGATTAATTGCTAGTACTAAGGTGAGAAACTTCGACAGAAGATATTCAAGTAGATGAACTTACACCTAAAGTTGCTCTACCCCTTAGGAGTAAAGATTGAATCTTAACCAAGTTAATTGTTTGAAAACTCGCTATAGACATATAGGTGTTAAAGATAATTAACTTAGGGTATTGCCATCGACATAGGCAATACTACTTAAAATCTACTCGGCAGTAAAACCAAGGCTGAAAGTTATTAATTGCTACCATAGCTAGCATGAAATCCAAGCATCCCTTGCCAACGCCAACCATCCATCTGAACACACTTGTTTGCCAAACTGCCTAAATTTTCATTGCATTTTTCCTCTGAATCCAAAATTCGAATTCCAAATCAAACTCATTTTTCCCTTTCACAAGTAAAATTGTTTCATATAATTCTTGGACAATCCTTGTGGATACGATACTCAGCTTACTGCAGTATTACTTGCTGGTCGTATAAACTTGCACGCAAAAAGACCTAAACCTGGCATTATTTATTGGCATATTTACACTCATTCATCGATTATTTGCCAAGAATTAGTCAGTCGACAAGTTTTTAGTACCGTTCTCGAGGATTGCAACAGAAATTATTGTTTTAATTTTTACTAGTGTTTGTTAATTTTACTTATTTTGTTTTGCTTGGTGTATGAACAAGAGCCTCATTGTGAAGGAGGATTGGCCACACGACCCAAAAATTGAAAGAACCCTATGCAGGTTGAAAAAGAAACTTAGAGAAATGGCTCTTAATGGAAATGATGGAGCAGATGTGTCATTAACAATCAAGAAAATCCATCAATACATGAAGAAATATCGCTCGAACCTATTGTGGTGGCAGAAGGAGAAAGACCTATCAGAGAACACTTGGCACCAACCATAAAAAATTTGATGCTAGGACTGATTGGTCCAGAGGTAAATACAACAAACTTTAAACTTAAGCCGGTAATGATTCAGACACTGTTGAATGTAGGTCAATTTGATGGATCACTTACTGGATACCCAAGGCAACACTTGAAGCAATTCATAGGGGTTTGCCAACTATTTCAGCAACCTGGTGTAGCTAAAGAAACAATGAAGTTTAGACTATTCTCATTTGCTCTGAGAGATAGAGCAAAATTATGGGTAAGTTCTTTTCCGCCTAGTTCAGTTACTTCATGGGCAGAATTATGCCATAAGTTCCTTCTGAGATTTTAGCCCCCTAAACTTAATGCCAAGCTGCGAAGTGAAATCATTACTTTTAAGCAGGTCAATGATGAGACTTTGTATAATGCCTAAAAGCATTTTAAGGACCTGTTGAGGAGATGTCCCATGTATGGATTCCCCACTTGGACCCAAATGGAGACCTTTTATAATGGACTCAATGCTCACGCTAGGACTATGGTTGATTCTTCGGCAAATGGGTCGTTCCTAGACAAGAATTATAGAGAAGCATTTGACATCTTAGAAAGGATTGCTACCAATAACCTCCAGTATCCTACTGTCATACTAGAGACCAAAACAAAAGTTGATGGAAGATTGGAGCTTGATTCCTTATCATCTATTAATGCTCAAATTGCCAATCTTACCAATATAGTGAAGACTATGCAAAAACCTACTGGAGTTTGAGAACTAAAGGTACTGGAACCATTTTGCACTATTTGTGGAGAGGATCATCGTGTGGATAAATGCCTACCAAACCCTGAATCGATAAATTTTGTTCAAAATTTCAATCACAATTTTAACCCATATTCAAATACTTATAGTGTAGGTTGGAAGTAACATCCCAACTTTTCTTAAGCAAATAAGGGAAGTAACCAATTTAATGCCCAACATTAGAACAACAATGCACCACCTGAATTCAAATAGAATGTGATGCCAAAGAGAGCACAAAACAATTTTCAATCAGGGCAGAGATCTACCAGAGAATTCTTTAACAAAGTATATAGAACGAAATGATGCAACTGTTCAAATTTTAGCAGTATCTATGCGAAACTTGGAGGTTCAGCTAGGCCAGATTACTAATGCACTTAGTAATAGACCTCAGAGAACTTTGTCGTGATAAGGAGGATGCTCAGCAAAAAGGTTGAGAATAATGCAAAGCAGTTACTTTTCAGAGTGGAAGTAATGCAATACTGAGACACTTGTAAATAGTCAACTATTTTCCATGATGAAAAGATGGTACCGGTAGATAAACCCAAAGAAGCATAGAAGAAGGAGGCATGCACTGATGATGCCAAACCTCAATCTGATGCCAACACCGCTTTGGCAAAACTAGTATAACCAACATTTGCTTATCCACCACCACCTTTTCCACAAAGGCTCCAGAAACACAAGCAAGATCAACAGTTTAAGCGCTTTTTACAAGTTCTTAAACAACTACAGATTAACATACCATTAGTGGAAGCTCTCGAATAAATGCCCAACTATGTCAAATTCATGAAGGACATTTTGTCCAAAAAAGGAAACTAGATGGTTTTGAGACTGTTGCTTTTACTGAAGGATACAGTGCAATGATAATCAATAGATTACCACCAAAACTAAAAGATTCGGGAAGTTTTACTATTTCTTGCATGATTGACAATATATTCATGGGAAAGGCATTGTGTGATCTGGGAGCTATCATTAATCTGATGCCAATGTCAATATTCAAAAAGCTTGGAATTGAAGCAAGGCCTACCACAGTAACACTTCAATTAGCAGATCGATCTTATGCACATCCTAAGGGTAAGATTAAAGATGTGTTGGTAAAGATAGACAAATTCATATTTACTGCTGCTTTTATTATTTTAGAATATGAGGCTGATGCTAATGTCCCAATTATCTTGAGAAGACCATTCCTTGCCATAGGTAGGACTTTAATTGATGTTCAAAAAGGTGAGCTTACTATGCGTATGAATGACCAACAAGTTACATTTAATATATTTCAAGCTCTTAAGTATGCATATGAGCCTGAGGAATACCAAGCTATTAAGATGATAGAATCTATTTTCACTGTAGACATGGCACAGATTTGCTAGGATGCTAATGATGATGCCAAAGGACTGGGTGATGAGAACATGATGAGTGAAGAATATAAAAAAACCAACTATGCAGAATGAAGTCATGAGTTATTTTGGTAGAACTAAGCCACTTGAGTTAGCTGGCAGAGAGATCAAGGCACCTACACCATCCATTGAGGAGCCACCAGATCTAGAACTAAAACCTTTATAAACCCACCTCAAATATGCTTACCTGGGAGACAACTTTGCAAGTGATTATTGCTGCCAATTTGACTGATGATCAAGAGGAGAAATTGCTGGATACATTAGGCAATTACAAGCAAGCCTTGGGATAGATCCAGGCTGATATCCGAGGTATAAGCCCAACAATTTACATGCACAAAATCATTCTAGAGGATTACCATGACAAAACAATTGAAGCCCAGAGGAGATTAAACCCGAGCATAAAAGAGGTGGTCAAGAAAGAAGTCATAATGTGGCTCGATGCTGGATAATTTATCCCATTTTTGCTAGCTTGTGGGTCAGCCCGGTGCAATGTATGCCAAAGAAGGGTTGAATGGTTGTGCTCCATAATAACAAATAAGAATTAATACCCTTGAAAACTGTGATAGGATGAAGGGTGTGCATGGATTACAGGAAGCTAAATAATGCCAGGCGAAAGGATCACTTCCCATTACCCTTCATCGATCAAATGTTGGACAGATTGGCAGGCAAGGCATTTTATTGTTTCCTAGATGGCTACTTAGGCTACAATTAGATTGCCATCATTCCAAAATATCAGGAGAAAACTACATTCACTTGTCCATATGGGACATTCTCTTTTAGAACAATGCCTTTTGGATTGTGTAACACCTCAGCAACGTTTCAGCATTGCATGATTTTAATTTTCTCAAACATGATTGAGAACAATTTGGAAGTGTTCATAGATGACTTCTCGGTGCTTGGCAAAACATTCAAGGAATGCCTTTAGAGTTTGGAACTTGTTCTGCGGAGATTTATTGAAACTAACCTAGTCTTGAACTAGGAAAATGCCACTTCATAGTGAAGAAAGGCATAGATCTTGGACATAAAGTAACCAAGAGAGGACTAGAAGTTAACAAAACAAAGGTAGAGGTAATCAAACAATTGCCACCATCCACAAGTGTTAAAGGTATTAGAAGTTTTTTGGGACATGCAATTTTTTATCGTCGTTTTACTAAATATTTCTCAAAAATTTCTAAACCTTTATGTTTGATCTTGGAACAGAATACCACTTTTGCGTTTGATGATTCTTGTTTGAAAGCGTTTCAGAAACTAAAATACAAGTTGTTTAATGACCCTATAGTCGTGGTACCAGATTGGAATGAGGCATTCGAGCTCATATGTGATGCCAGTGACTAAGCCATTAGAGCTGTATTAGGATAGAGGCGTGGCAAAATTTTCTATACCATCTATTATGCTAGCCGCACATTGAATGAGGCCCAGCTTAACTACACCACAACTAAGAAGGAATTTTCTTGCAGTTGTCTTTAAGTTTAACAAATTCATATCTTACTTGATGGGTAGTAAAGTTATGGTATGCACAGACCACTCGGCACTCAAGTACCTTCTGGCAAAGAAAGATGCCAGGCCCAGACTGATCTAATGGACACTCTTGTTGCAAGAGTTTGACCTCGAGATTCAAGATAAGAAGGGAAGCGAGAATTAGGTAGATGATCATTTATCTCATTTAGAGCATCACAATGAGGATGGCAACATAGATTCCATTAGAGATGATTTCCCTGATGAATATTTGCTTGCGATCACCACTATTCCATGGTATGCTAACATAGTCAACTACCTGGTCAGCAAACTATTGCCAGCAGATTTGCCAAGCAATGTCAGTAAGAGATTTCTGTGGGATGTTCAGCAATATTATTAGGATGAGCCATTCTTATTCAAGCAATGTGTTGACCAAGTCATTCATCATTGTGTTCCAGAGAATGAACAATGAAAAATTCTTCAACTTTGCCATGCAGCACCATATGGATGATACTTTGCTGGAATGAAGACAACAACTAAAGTGTTACAGTCAGGATTTTTCTGGCCTACACTGTTCAAAGACACTTATTATTTTTCCAAGGCATACGAGCGATGCTAGTGTACTGAAAACATTTCTAGTAGACATCAATTGCCACTACAAAACATCATACTTGTGGAGCTATTAAATGTATGGGGGCTAGACTTTATGGGTCATTTTCCCCCATCATTCAGTAATTTTTACATTCTTGTGGTAGTAGATTATGTCTCGAAGTGAGTTAAAGTAGTTGTTCTTCTTACGAACGATGTTGTCGACGTCGCTTTTCGTCCGAGTCAAAATAGATTGGGCCTTTAAAAGCCCGTCAAATGTTTGAAGTCACCATCGGTCATTTTGGGTTGGGTACGACCAAAAACCTATAAAACTGGTCTACATTAACACCGAGATTGTCGTCGAGCTCAAGAGTCGGTTATGAGTGAGGAAGGTTATAGCACCCACTACGCCCAAAATTAGTACCTAAGGGTTTTGGTTGTTTAAAAAAGGAATTCTCAAAAGGGGGTTAATGGCACTACTAATAAAAAAAATGCTCCTAAAAATGATAAGACATGCTCGAGAATAAAAGACAAATGTATGAAAAAAAACAAATAGTTAGCAAAATAATCAAAAATTCAATTTTAATCAATTCGCCAATTAAAATAAATTTGAACTTAATCTAAAATAATTAAATTCAATTATTAAATCAATTTCAAATTATTCACTTAAATAGTCTGAAACAAATTTAATTAGAATCCAAATTACAAATTAATAAATTTATTAAAGCCAATTAATAATTGAATCAAATCTAAAGCGAATTAAAATGTTTAATTTTTAATTAGTTTTATGAAGGAGGATCTAATTAAAAAGAACCTAAACCTAAGGGCCAAAAAAACCAAGGAACTAAACTAAAAACATGACTAAAAAGAAACAAACTAAGACCTAAAACCTAAGCACCTAAACAAGGAGGCACTTAAAGCGCGATTTACCCCTAAACATAAAAAAGACAGAAGCTTTCCCCCAATTGCCTCGTTCAGCGTGAGTGAAAAAAAATAAAACCCCCTACTTATTACAGTCGCACCTTTTTACACCTATTTTATTTTTTATTCATTTTAACCTATACCTAAGAGAACTCTCCCATCTTTTACTCAATACCAAACCTCCGTCGGCCGCTGCCGCACTCTCCCACCAGCGACGGCCAAACCTAACGAACGAGGGGTTCTAAAACACTAATTTCCCCCTAAACCTAAAAATCAAGTTAGTTTCATCGAAATAATAGCAAAACGGGGCAAATCTAAAAAAACGAGTTCAAAAGTATACCTTGCTCGATCTCGAGGATGCACCGTCGAATCAGAATAATTTTCAGATATGTTGTTTCTAGTGTCGCCACAAGTCTGTTCATCATTCAGATCTCGAGATGTGCTCCATTCACCGAAAAAAAGGGTAAACTGTGTTTCAACTTTTTTCTCACCAACTTCTTTTTCATTCCCCTAAAACGGTGATGAATGGGGATTTATATAGGGTTCAAATTTGGTCATGGTTGAAAGGGAAGGACCGAATTTTTAGGGATATGGTGATATGGGTAGTGTTTTAGTTGGATTCAAACTTTGGAAGATAAGATTTATTTTGAATGTTTTCCTGATATGGGGTATTGTGGCTGGCTTTTTAGGGGCTAACTATGGAGTGGTAGAGTTCTAACCGAAAAGGACTTTATCATATGTGTTTTTTAGTTTTGGGGTATGTATTTTATTTAATATTCAATAAATAAAAAAATTTGGTGTATACAGTTGCCCTACTTTGCTCATTGCTCGAGCAAGAGGAATGGAGCAAAGACTAAAAACAACAAATTTTCCATTGAATATTGAACCTACAAAGATGACATTCCTGGTCGTCATGAGGGCATTGAAGATCAAGAACTTATCCACTAATAGAATATGCACCTCACTCATCTCAAGGGCGCTGTAAGATGTACCCTGCTCTTCTAAAGGGTTCTGGGATTCGAGAATTCATTTCTCGATGTAAAATACACCTTGCTCGTCTCGATGGCATTGTATGATACACCCCGTCTCGATGGTGTTAGGGCAGCTCATGCCATCAAATTTCTCAAACTCTGGTACTTTAAAATTTAGAGGTAAGATAAAATCAGAGACCAGACTTAACTTCATCACATCAGTTCCAATGAAGGAATCAGTACCTTCCATGGCTTTAGTCCTCTCTTCTAGGTATTTGAGCTTGTCATCAGCTATATCTGAATATTTAGGTTGCCCCAATATTAACTTTTCAAGCTCCTTTGGATCATCCAGATCGGGCACCATGTGAGAATTGGTAGGATTCACCTCCATGTTAGAGCTTGTTGCTCTATGAATGTTAGATTTCAATCCACTAGTAGAGAATGTCACTTGTGGATGAACCTCTTGTGGACCTTGGGGTATAGGTGATGAATCTACTTCATGAGTTTCATGCACCTTTCATTTTACAGCACCTGTCAACTTGGCAAATAACTGTGATAATTTGCCGTCCATTTTGCTCAAGAGATCTTGTTGATTCCTGGCCATGTCGTCACTCAAGTTTTGCATGTCTTGAGCGACTTTTTCTTGAGACAATTCAACTTGCCTGTGTTTGTTCTCCATTTTTTTGGCTTTGAAACGCGTGAAATATGGATGCTCAATTTGTTGATCCTCTTTTGATTTCTGAATTGCTGATATAGAATCCCACGAGTTAAAATTTTAGTTTTATTTTATTAATGCACGTGACATTATGCAATACAATGTAGAAATAAATAAACAAAATAAATAACAAATAAACAAGATTCAATGGAAGAAAATAAACTAAATACTTAATTTTTTTAATAAAAGGAAATCCAAAAAACAAAAATGAATGCAGAAGTGTTGATCTATCAAACTGTCCCCTAAAACAATCTCCACCTAAAAAAGTCCATGATATCAAAGCAAAAGAATCGAGATAAAGGCCCGCTCTGACTCCTATCCTCTCAATCTCATCTAGAAAATAAGTTAGCTCCTTCCCATAATGCGATGTGGAACCAACTCCGAGCTTCAGAACTTCATCTTCATTGGCCAGGCCAGAAATCTTTTCGGCTACCTTTCGAACTCGGCTACGGGCGTTACTCATCAAGTCATTTCTCTTCTTGACTTCACCTCTCATGATCATTAATTTCAAGTTCCACTGATCCCTGTCAATTTTGAAAGCCTCACAAAAATCAGCGACAAGTTGCTTGTATTCTTGAAGAGAATTCTTAAGTGCCACTACTCGATTCTTGTAGCTTTGATTCTCCTCTTGAACGACCATCAGTTTCTTAGATGCACTTTGATATTGATTACTCAATGACTCCTCTAATGTTGACACAATATCCCTCAGTTCCTGATTCTCTGGTTGACTTTCCACAAGGTCGTCCCATGTAGAATTAGAGCACTGACGCAATTTTCTCGTATCTTGCAAAAAAGACTTGAAATCTTTATCCCTTGCTAGAAGAAGTTTTTTATATCGCCCAGCTTCCATCTCTTATTCTCTAAGCTCACGCTCTCACTCTTTGGAGGTTTTTCGCAATCCAGCAACTTTTAGTTTTCCTTGTATTTTTTGGTACGAGATTTGTAAACTCGTTAGGTCTTTAGCTAGCTGATCTCTTTCTTTTTTTCACATTCTCTAACCGGCCTTTGTAGCAAGTAGCATCCAAATCTAAACACGATTTTGCACCTCTAACTTCTTAATCCTCTTTTGCAGCTCTTTTTCTTAGCCTCATATTTCTGGCGTACTAGCTCGACTTCGGTCGGGACTACCTCCAAGTGCTCTTGATAGGACATTCTTTTGGTTAGGTGAGGGATATTATCAAATCCACGTCTAGTTCTCCAAGCCTCATAATCTAGGGTGAGCATGGGTCTAGCTTTCTCCATTTTTATTCGTCGAGGTTGGGTCCAAGCCCTTTGGATCTTTTTGAGTTGCGCCCAGAATTCTACCCTATAAGAGAAGTTGGCAAGAGCTAAACCTGTAATTATTAGGATAAATTGCACAGATCCATACTGCCATTGAACCATCAAAGGGGCATAGCCAGTACCGCCCCAAATCCCAGACAAAGGCACCCAATCATAATCACCGCACCTATATAGTATGTCCAAGCGCGGTAGCCAAAGAACATACCACTTGACATCTTTATCTATAAGGTTACGAATGATCGCAATCCACTTGTCTTTCGTAAAGCCAGGCAAATTCCTTTTTCAAGAATTATTTTAACGGTGAATATTCATTTGTGAATGCGTGTTTGGTGGGATTTGACTTCTTTCCATAATGACTGTGAAACCATACTGTGAGTAGTTGAGCACAACCGATAAAGTGCCCTCCTCCCTTTTTTGGCAATCGCTCAAGGATCTGAAAGTTTCCGCCAACATGGCTGGCGCTAGATTAATCTTCCTCAGCTGACCAAACAAATCAATAACAGATGCCTCGATATAGCCAATAGATTTTAAAAAAATCACTAGACCGTAAATGGCAACAGCAAGAATGTCTAAACTCTTATCTGGATCCGGATGAGATCAAAGTAAACTACGAAGGCTATTCCAGGTAACGCCCTCACTATTACCTCTTCTTTGTGTTTGTTTTTTTAGCCAATGACAAACCCATACCAGTAAGCTTCATCAGCTTATCCATGAATGAGTCTGGTTTATGAGGCTTTATATACACTTGATCAGATTTGACCCCTGTCAGATGCAATAAAGTAGTGTACTATTCGACGGTGGGAGTTATGTCCTCTTGGTTGAAAGAAAAACAATTGTATGATGGATACCAGAACTGCATGAGAGCTCGAATCAACCCCAGATCAAGTTCCACACTCAACAGACATGCTATATCACCATACATGCTCGGGAATTTTAGCTTCGTATCAGCATCCAACGAGTCCCAAGTCTCTTTCATTTCTTGCAGGTTGTTCTTTTGCAGATGAATGTGAACGTCATCACATAAAATTGATTCATGATCTGCGGCTATACTGTCTCCATTTTGCTTCTCTGCGTCTTCAGACCACTTGCG
Source organism: Hibiscus mutabilis (assembly GCA_019671005.1). NCBI lineage: Eukaryota > Viridiplantae > Streptophyta > Magnoliopsida > Malvales > Malvaceae > Hibiscus > Hibiscus mutabilis. The sequence continues at coordinate 11,848,446 of CM033753.1, read as the reverse complement.
GACCTTTGAGTTATCTTCAACCTGGATGATGGACCTCTTCGACATTATGGAAACCTTTTATTTACGAACAATTTGTTTAGACCAACACCTATTATAAGTATGATGCATATACAAATGAATGAAAATGAAACAAAAAAAAACAAAGCATTGGTCAATACATTGTATAAAATAAAAACTAGAAGGAAGAAACATGGTCAGCACGATATATATAAACAAAAAATATATACAGTCATAAATTTAAAGCATGGTAAAAATGTGTGTGCGTGTACATATATAGGTGACCACTTTGTCATGGCTCTAATAGGGTGGGCTCCTACGAATCACTACATGTGGTTCAAGGTTCTAAAAGGGTTACCCAAACTGTCCTTACTGACCTACGGAGGTTAATAAAGACCTCGATCCTCACCCATTATAGGCTCCTACTGATCGAGTTCAGTTTAGGGGGCTCATTTCTTTAAGCTTGTACGGAGGATTGACCTCTCGAAGACAAAAAGTATGTGAACCTCAAAAGCAACAAGCATTCTTGTACGGAGGATTAACCTCTCGAAGGGAAGCGATTGCAACCACTTAAGCGGCACGAGATGACAACTATTGAACAATCCCCGTAAAATACAAAAACCTTCAATTTTTGTGATCATCGATAGTTAAAATTCCTTTTTTTTTCCTTTTTAGACATCCTATACCCTTTTACGGTTCGACTCTCTAATGTGGTCCCCAGCGGACTCGCCAAGCTGTCGATGATGTTTTTCGTTCGGGCCAAAATAGATTGGGCCTTCAAAAGCCCGTCAAATATTTGGAGTCACCATCAGTCGTTTTGGGTTGGGTATGACCGAAAACCTATAAAACTAGTTTGCAAGCAGTTGCCACGGCAGCTAACACTGAAGATGTCACGGCAACCAAAGCTAAATACGCCCCGGCAACTACTGCAAAAGCCAAAGGTAAAGCACCTATGCCTGAATCAACTCGTACTGAATCATTGTCTGATTTTTCAGATTTGGACGAGTCCTCCATTGCAACAAAAAAGACCGCACCAATTGAATCCTCCAAGCCCAAGCGAAAAGCCAATGATATTGACGAAGAGGACGATAAGGACAACCCCATACGAGGATCGATTCCACCATCGGCAACAAGGAAGCAACCACTGTGTTCAAGCAAAAGAATCAAGACACCGACCAAAAAGAAACTAATCATCCATGATGACAAACTCTCAAAGTAAGTCCTCGTTTGCATTTTACTTTTCTTTATTTTTATTTTTCTTTGTTGCATGCATTGAGGACAATGCCTCACTCGAGTTTGGGGGGGATTGTTATTAGTTAGTTACCATGTTTAGTTGCATTCATCTTAAGTATTGCATTTAGGATACATAAATTGCTTGCCATGCCTTTAGCTGGAACAAGAATTGCCTAGATTTGATGAATATCCGATGATGACTTTGCCAATGTAGTTAATTGATAGAACTTTTTATTCTAGGATAAACATGGAAACACTTAGAATCCTACTATGATGCTAAACTTGATAAAACACTGTTGTGGCTTGATTGATTTAAGGAATTCTAGTGAACTTAGGTTGATAGTTAAAAAATTGGGGGATTAGAATAAAAATTGGACGAATACTAGAGGTGCTCAAAATTGGCTCTAGTATGTGCTAAACAAATTGATCACTAGAGGTACCCGAAATTGGCTCTAGTATGTGCTCAAAATTGATCGATAGAGGTGCCCAAAACCGGCTCTAGTCGAATAAAGTAATTAACTTAAGAAAACTAAAAACAAAACACTAGAGGTGCCCGAAATTGGCTCTAGTTAAAACATGTTAAAAGAACCTAATGAAGTAATTTGAAAACCTCTTGTTTGCATAGAATCCGAAAAATCAACTTGCACACAACTACGCACACACTCACAAGCATTATAGTTTGATTCTGAGTAACTCCTAAGTTGTCCGAAAAATGAAAAGCCAATCATACTTTGTACCCCGGCTCTAAGAATTGAAATCAAGTTCAACACTAAGTTTGTGAAAATTGAAGTCTTGGCGGGTAATTATTAGTTTGCATTGCTTGAGGACAAGCAATAGTTCGATTTTGGGGGTGTGTTAAGTGTCTAAAAGTACTATTTTTAGTAACCTTTTTATTCTTATTATTGCTAGACTTAGGATCATATTAGTTGCATTATTAGTCATTCATGCATGTTTGCATCGTTTCCTTGGTGGACAAGCTTGATTTCATATTTTGCTTAATTTTGTGGAAAAAGATACTGCTTTGGTATGTTATGTGTGTGTCTGCAGAATCACTTGCCAAAGCAAGGCTGGAACCAGTTGACAGGGCAATGCATGAAGGAGATGTCGAGCTAGTTGCCAGGGTAATTTTCGACAAGGAATAAGATGATATGGTAGTCAAAATCGATGACTAGATAAGCCCAAGATGACGTGGAGCAAAGCTAAATCCCAAAGGAGTTTGATTTCTATGAAGAGGTCAAAGAGAAATTAAATCCCAAGAAGATAGGAGAAGTTCTAGAAGGAATTTAAATATAATAAAGAATTATATTCTTTAAAGATAATTTAATTCCAACTTAACTTCCTCCTCAAAAAAAGACCTATAAATTCAAGACCATGCCGTCAACTCCAAGGGGAGAGAGAAGAGAGAATTTTTGACAATATCAAAGAGCAAAGGACATTTCGACAAAGAGGCTTCAACCATTCTTCATCTTTTTTCTTTCTTGTTCCATTAGGTTTATGCTAGGAATTCTTTATCTTGTGTTTCTTTGGAACCTAGCCATGAACTAAATCTATTTGGCTAAGGTTATTGTGTCTTGTGGTTGTGAGAAACAATTGGATTTTGTTTAGGTAATAAGAGTTTTCACTTTCAATTCAAGGTTTACTCATTCTTGGTTCTTATTCTTGTTTGCGAGTGAATTGGGAGAGGATCTCGTAACTTCATCTATTTATCTAATATCGGGAGAGTTAGATTCAATAAACGAATGAGTATGGGCTTTATTCAATCTATTGATGGTGAAGATTAATCTGGCTTAGGAATAAGTTAAGGATTTCAACGGCTAAGAGGAGCGCAAGATTGGTTGTTGTTCACCCTTGATTCACGCAGGGGTGTATTATCAAGGCATGCACAAGTAGCTAGAGTTTCGACTTAGGGATAAGAAGAAACCATTGAAGAACGCTCCGCCGAACCTTGAAGTTGTTGCCCAGCCGCGCAAGTAGTTGCCCAGCTAGTCGCCCAGGCAACCATCGTTTAGTTGCCCAGGAAACCATCGATTAGTTGCCAAGGCAACCCCAACTGAGTTGCCCTTGCACTCTTTTACCAAGACGATCCAATCGGCTATCACTCCTCAACTCAAGCTAACCTGGCCTATTCTCTCTCATTTAATTACATCTTCTTTTACTTTATTGTTTTCTTAGTTTAGTTGTTAGTTAAAACTCCTACAATCTTCTACTTGTGCTTTTACTTTTTACAGTGCAAGAGATTAGATTCTTGAAGTGGCACCAATCCCTGTGGAGATGATATCTTTTATACTATAGCTTGCAACGTGTACACTTGCATAATTGTGGAGCACTTATTATGCACAACACTTATAAATGTGCAGCAAGAGGTAATGACAGTTTGTTCTTTCCTTTGTCAATTTCTAACATTTTCATGCTCCAAGGTGTGCCAAAGCTTGATACAGATAAAAGTCAAAGGATCAAGGGAACAACAATCACAGCTGCTATTTGGAGAATCCTCACCATTGTCGAGCCAAAAGACAAAGGCAAGGGGAAGGCAAAAGTGCCCATGCCAAAGCCAAAGGTGTTAAAGGCAGTGCCAACCACCATGCCAGACAGTTCACTGGCAGTGCTGTCTCAAATTTACCATCGCCAGAAGATTATTGTCTGAAAGTTAGAGACAGGCGAGGAACTCAATGATAAGATAAGGCACTACACAAAGGAGAGGGATGCTATCATCAGGGAGGTTCTTAAATAAAATGTCTCATGATTTTGTGACAGCATTTCCAGATTTTCCTGCCGAGCCCTCTGTCAGCGATGATGCAATGCCAGCCAATCCATACAAGAAGAAGTCTACAAAGGGGAGTCCTCCTCTTCCTGAACTCTTTTACATGTCATTCCATTGCATTTACATGATCATGCATGTTATTTTTATGTTTTCTTGTATATATGTGTTGTTTTCATGCATTGAGGACAATGCACATCTTGGGTTTGGGGGTGTGTGTTTCCTCATATTTATGCCACGCCATGCATTTCATGTTTACATTTATGTTGCCATGCCATCTAGGTCATTTAGAATAGATACATACCGAACCACTAAAAAAGAAAAAAAAATTACCTCGTTTAATTTTGAAGAATGTTAACACTTGTTAGGCAAGTTTAATTTGATCTAGGTGTCTGTCCAATGAAGAAATTTTAATCTTTACTTGCAATGCCATGCCAGCAGAATATTTATGCCAGGTTTCTTGGTAATTGATCTCTAGTTTAAGGAATTGAACTTACACTTAACACGTAGTATGTATCTAGTTTCTTAGCAAACTTAGACCTTTTGAAACTATGATCAGATTTAAAAAATGATGCCAAGGTAAAAGAAGTAAATAAGGCAGCAATATTCTGCCAAGGCAAGAAAAAAATAGAACTCTCATCTACCTTAGGGATAATAAGATACTTGGGGCTTCATGGTTTGCTCCCTCTTAGTTCTCAAGTCCAAAACTTTAGGGTATGAGTTGAAGAGAAAGCCTAGTGATGTCTAGATTAAGGTAGGGATTTGTGGTATGCTCCCTTTTATCTCTCACACTAAATAGTGTCACGAAGCAAGCTTAAATTAATGCCAACAGAAACCCTTGGCAAAGAAAAAATGATAAAAATAAGAATCTGAGTTTAGGTAGTAAGATTGACTAAGGGAGTGAAAGGATACTTGATGCATATTGCCTACACATCATGCACTCTTCATAAACTTAGATTAGAGTTATATTGCTGCACTTGAATTACTACTTGCTTGACATTATTGAACTAAGATACTGAGGACAGAAATAGAACCAAAATCTGCTTGCCAGTACTTGTTGGCATTCTAACCAAAATTTTGTCGAGGTAACATTTTCATAGTTTTTGTTTTTATTTGTTTGCATTACTTGAGGACAAGCAATGAGTTGGGTTTGGGGGTGTGTTACCTCTCTAAAAGTATTGTTTTTAATGCCAATCTTACAATGCTTTTGCTTGTTTATAGGTACATTTAGTTGCATAAGGTTGTTAAAATCATGCATTTGCATAAGGAGTTTAGAATTCTGTCTATGCCAGTGTGAATGGTTGTTTTGTTGGCAATTTTGCAGGTTTGGCTGAGTATTTGGCCCAAAAATGAAACACATGAAAGAATGCCAGAGAGAATTCCGAGTTGCTGTTGGCAGCGAATGACCAAAAGAGAAATGCCAAGCACCATTGACAATAGGATGCCAGAAGAGTTATGCCAAGAACCCTTGGCAATGTTAGCCCAAAAAAATAGGACCAAATCAGGCTATGAAAAAATAGAATTTGATTAAACTCTGAAAATATAGGAAGGTGAAAAAATAGGATGTCATGTCTTTCTGGCACAGATGGATCAAACGATGCCAAGCTCGGCTGCCAAAGGATCGACGGCATATTACTCCAGCTCTAGTGAAAACATGATCAGCTTATCACTTCAAATCTGGATAAGATGATCACATCCCTTATCCCCTGCGCATTCAAATTTCTAATGTGAAGGCTTATCCTAGGGCTTCTTCACATGCCTATTTAAAGAACGATCAAGCAAGCATTTAGAGGATGAACTTGGAGAGGATTTTATTGATGATCGGAAGAGGAAGGCTGCCTGGTTTGACCAGCTAGACCGAGGGCTTGGAGCCATTGAAGGGCTGCATCGAGAAACCCTCTTCTTGCATATTCTCTTTGTTTAGTTATTTTTATTTTTTTAATAATGAAGTATTTTAAAAATGTTTATGGTTTTCCGGTTAAATCCCTCACCATGAACAAATTCAATAGTTGGTGGGGGATGTTTGCGTTGAAACACTATTTTCATTTTTAGTTTTTAATAATAAATCTGCCTTAGCAATGTTTTATCTATTTGGCATACTTTAATATTTTCTAAATACTATGGCAAGCAAGAGCTAGCATTGTTGGCCTATTGCTCCCCAATATCTTAACAGACTTGGGGTAGCAACGATCAAGTTGTTGAATACTAAGGAGAGAAGCTTCGAGAGAAGTCGTTCAAGTATATGAACTTACTTTGGGAGTGAAATCTACCCCTTAGGAGTATAGATTGGATCCTAATCAAATTGGTTTATTTAAAAGCATGCACTATAGATATATAGGGGTTTTTACATGATCAATTTAAGGCAATGGCCATCGAGAAAGGCTTTGCTAATTTTGAATATGCTCGGCAAACAATGCCAAGACAGGTTGTTATTAAAGGTTGGCATGGCATGAATAGCGTGAAAACCAGGCATTCCCTGCCAACGCTCATCATTCATTAAAGCATATTCCTTGCCAACATCTTTACTTTATGTTTATTTCTTTTCTTTTCAAATATTTCCAAAACCAACTTCAAAACAAATCAACTTTTTCTTAAGGCAAGTAACAATCAAAGCAATTGACTTCCAAGTCAATCTTTGTGGGACGATACTCAGCTTACTAGCTGTATTACTTGCAGACCGTGTATACTTGCACGCAAAAGACTCATCTTGGCACTGTTTATTACTTTTCCAATACATATCTTTTGCCACCTCTTGCTAGCATTCACTTAAAGAGTCTACAATACATATTGAGTGAGCATGCACAGTTGCTTGATATATCTGTTGAAATTCTTGATGTGGGTGTTAGAGTGACTAGTTCTTTTGGGGAGACGATCATGGTTAGGAGGTTGTATTGTAGGTGTTCGCTGATGGTTCAGGGACATGAGTTTGCCTTGGACTTGATGGAGTTTTCATTCCATGGTTTTTGATGTGATTTTGGGTATGGATTGGTTAACCAAACATCGGGTTGTAGTGGATTTTGTGACCAAACGAATATCCTTAAGGTTATCGGATGATTTTGTGGTGGTAGTTGTTGTGAGAATGTCAAGTTTTTGTCTAATGCTGTTTTGGCTTTGGAAGCAAGTTGAATGTTGGATTCTGGCTGTCAGGCTTTCTTGGCCTACGTTATGAATCCTGGTTCAAATGAGTTGAGGGTGCAGGATATTCGCACCGTATATGAGTTTTTGGATGTTTTTTTGAAAGAGTTGTCGGGGTTGCCACCAGACTGTGAGATTACGTTTGGCATTAAGGTCTTTGCGGATATGAAACCATTGTCTATTGCTCCGTACCGCATGGCCCCGAAGGAGTTAAAAGTATTGAAGACGCAACTGCATGAGTTACTTGACCAAGGTTTTATTAGACCTTGTATTTCACCGTGGGGAGCACCGGTGTTGTTTGTAGAGAAGAATGATGGTACATTGCGGATGTGTATAGACTATCGGCAACTGAACAAGTTGACGATAAAGAACAAGTATCCATTTCTGCAGATTGAAGATCTGTTTGAATAGTTTAGGGGTGTTTAGTGTTTTCTAAGATAGATTTGAGGTCGGGGTACTATCAGTTGAAGGTGAAGGATATGGATGTGCCCAAGATAGCTTTTCGTATGAGGTACGAGCATTATGAGTTTTAGTGATGTCGTTTGGTTTGACCAATGCAGCGCTGCTTTCATGGACACGATGAATCGTGTGTTCCATAAGTTTTTGTAACAGTTTGTGGTTGTGTTTATCGACGATATCCTTGTGTACTCTTGTACCGAGGAGGATCATGATAGACATTTGCGGGTTGTGCTCCAGACGTTGTTGGATAATCAATTGTGTGCCAAGTTAAGCAAATGTGAGTTTTGGCTTAGGGAGGTTGTTTTCCTTGGGTATGTTGTGTCGGCCGAAGGAATTCGTGTTGATCCGTACAAGGTTGATTGTGTGATGAACTGGAAGGTGCCTAAATCTGTGACAGAAGTTCAGAGTTTCCTTGGGTAGGTTGGTTATTACCGTAGGTTCGTGGAAGGGTTCTCTAGTTTGGCGGCTCCTTTAACTAAGTTGTTGCAAAAGAATGTTCAGTTTGAGTGGACAAAAAATAGACAGTGTGTAATACCCCTTTTTCGTATCCATACGACGAATATGAGTCAAGAATGTCACAACTTTACTATCATTAAATATTAATGATATTTGAAACAAAATTCAAGTGTTGATAATTTTGAACCCAAATCTTGAGTACCGGTACACCCTGTCCCAAAATACACATTCTTGCATTTTTTATATTTCTAATTCATCCTAATTCGATTTCCAAATGTCTTCTGATGTTATGTATGCTTATAGGGAATAATTGACTATCATAAAACATATATGCTCTCAATTATCTTAGCATGCAACTCATCACCTGAGGTTACTCTTAACTTTGAATCTTTCCAGAAACTTCAATTATCATGAAACCATAATGAACTTTAAAGGCCAATCACAACTCAAATAGGTTTAGCAAGTATACATGCCACTATAATAATCAAACCTCAATTAGGATGTCATTACTGTGATTACCTGTTGAGCTTTCCTATATTGATGCAATGTTCTTCTCACTCTCATCTTGGTTTACGTACGTGTGCACAATCAAACACGCGCTAAGTACGAACTTAGTGAGGCAATAAAGGAAGTTAATAACAATAATTTAAACTTTATTCAACTTCATGGTTATGTTTATATAACATGATATATATATGCCAATGCATCAACTTTTACATTGCATTAGTAATGATTTACTATATGACAATGTCATAAGACTTTCATGCTTGTCTATTTGTCATAATATGCCTTATATACATAAATGCATCATGATCACTAGATATGTATTACCATCATGTTAATCATATATTAACATAATATAAACCAGATATAAATTTCTTACCAATATACTTGTCATTTATTCCAAAAGCTCATAAGCTTGTTCACATGTTTATCTTTTTTTAACCAATAAACCATAGACCAAATATAAGCCTATGAAAACCCTGTGTACACGAGTCAAAACCGCACATAAGGTTGTGCTAACCATTCGTACGTAAGGCCGTGCTAACCATCCGCACGTAAGGCTATGCTAACCATATACACTAAGTGTCCTTTATATACATTATAGTGCTAAACCGAGTATGCAGCGTGCTGGTGGACTCTATGGCATGCCAATTATACCCTGTCCCTCAATGACTTACTTGAGCATATTTTCCATATTTATTTCATCCATGGCAATGTATGTCAACATAATTTAACGTTGGCCAGTTCATACCCGAAATAACATTCATAATACAACATCATATATAACTAGTGATCCATGCATTTATATTCAACTTTTGACATATTTAGTACATGTCAAATCTATGATTATAACATAAATATCATGCCAAAATAAACAAGGTAGACTCATCACAAGTCTTCCTAATGATGTATAAAACATCCATATATCATGTTATGTATGTATTGCACTCACCTTGGCCACTTAACACAACGCCTCATTAAGTCTTAGTTCGATCTTTTCTTTCGTAGAACCTTGAACCTTCTTTAATTCGAACTGACTTCATTAATCACATGAATAAAATAAAATATTTGTTAGATTCAAATCTAACATTAACTTAAACATAATGTCTAATATAATCATTCGAATATAAAATTTCCAAATATTTTTCCTTTCCTCCTTGTACTGTTCAAAACTCATTATGGTCCCTAGTGACCAATTTGAACTTCCAATAATTCTTTCGAGCTTGCTAACTAAAATTAAAAAACAAAATGTTTCAAATTCCATTTTCTGACAGCTTGCGCTACCTTCAAAGATTTACCTATACATGCAGAATAAATACTGGATCTTAATTTCCTTTATACTGGAGAAACTAGATTCGATAATGGTTCTAACGGTATAAGCCACATAAATTAATAAAATCTACAAAAATTATGAAAATTCTTCACATTCAAGTCACAGAGTTGTCCAGGCAGAAATTGCTCTGTAATTTTTCTGACCTTTATTCGATTAAAAATTCATATCTTTTAACTCGAAACTCAAAATTAGTCTTCGTTTGTTAGAAACGAAACTAGATTAACTAATCTTTACAACGGTATAAAATTCATCATCTAACAATTTTTGTAGAATTTATGGCAAATTTTTAAACTTACTGCCATAATTCAAATTCCAACATGACTTTCCATAAATAACTTCTAATTTACACCAACTTCTCCCTATTTCCCTACTTGTCAATTTAGTCCCATCACTTTACTTCAAATGACTAGAATAAAGCTTGTATTCATATGTTCTCTTTACATCCTTCATCAAAATAGGCTTAAACCTTTACTTCTCTAATTTCTCTTGATTTGTCGAGATGGTCACCAAAATTTCAAATATAAATATTCAGGCTTCTTAACTTTGCAAATTAGTCCTCCAATCAACATTACTAACTTAATTCCATCATTTTAACTAAAAATCTAATTTACTCCTTCTACATATCCTCTTTGCTGAATAGACCATTCAAGTTTGACAATTTGTCAAAATGATCACTAATGTGATTAATCATCGATTTAGCATTCTAACTTCATTTTCATGTCTCTAACATCATTAATAATATAAATACACATCAAATTCATAAAAAAATCAGATCTGGTCCCTTAATTTTGAAGCTTGCCGAAATGGTCCCTATGTATTTAACTTAGGGTTTTGCTTCCAAACAACAAATCAAGCTTACTAGATCATTAACCCAACATCACAAACCCTAAGTTAGATTTGAATCCATAAACTCTAATCTTCTCTGTACAAATCGAAATATGTAGGGTTTAAATTCTAACTCAATAACATGATTCTAACATCATACAAGCATGATTCTAACTTAAAATCAACCATGGATTCATAAAATCATAAAAGCTCCAATTTGTTCATAAACCCTAATTTCTTCCAAAAATCGAATCTCATCAACCAAGCAAGTATTCTATAAATTATTTACATCAAAAGATAGAGCTCGAAGAGTAAAACAACTTTGTAGCTCGAAAGATTACCTAAAAACCGAGATTCGGGGCTTAAATCGAGCTTGGAAATTTTCTTCTTCTTTCCTCTAGCTCCCATGGTACATGGCTGGAAAAAGATGAATATTTGTTCAGCTTTTTCTATTATTTTACAATTGTAACTATTAAATGAATTTTGAATTCATTTAAAGAGTAAAATTACAAATTTAGCCTTTAAATCCAATGGTTAATTTAATCTCATCCAAAATCAAGAGCCAAGATTAAATCCATGCATATTTCATCTTCCAAAAACGTCCTCAATATTTTAAAAATATTTCAAAATTGCCATCTTTGCCAAATGACCGATTTGCCCTCCAACTAGTCTTTATTTACTAGTTTGTTTCAAAATTTCCATTCCATTATAATCTAACTAAATTAGTTCCTTCTCAACCGGCCATTATTCCATAAATACCATTTTATGATTTTCCATGGCTTATGGAGCAGTCTCTAAAATTTCAATTCAATTTGATTTCCCAATACTCACTAAATACTTCTACAACAATTTTACCTTAACCGAGATATCGAATTTATTCTAAAAATTCTATATTTCCAAATTAGGAAAATAAATACTATTATCTCATAAAAATTTCCTTTCTTAAGGACTTAGACTGAATTTTCCTAACTCAGTCTATTATTCTGATAATTATCAAAATTCCTCCAAATAGTGAAATAACCATTTTGCCTTCAAATCCAATGAATCCATAATGTACCACATGTCATCATCCTTCATCCAATGGCCTAGATTTAATCTTGAGTTAATAGTTTACCAACTTTACCCTTGATTTTTTTCAAAATTACAATCTTGCCATTTTTCATCTAACGGCTCATATTTAACATGGAAAATCAACTTAAATCCAAGGGTTCATATTCTTCCAACACAAAGAAAATATCTTAGACATGTAAAATAACATAATTAACATTGCCTTATCATCCTTCAAAATATCCAGGATATTCGATTCGATCTGATTATTCGAATATTTTTCTTAACTTTATCACTTTATTGCCATTAATACAAACTCCATACGAAAATCCAAGTAACACGAAAACATCATTCTTGGAGATGAACTATTCATTTACGGGGTTAAAATACACAACTTTTGAAAATTACACTTTGGTCCCTGAACTTTTCCAAAGTTTATACTTTAGCCACAAAACTTTCAAATTTTATATTTTGGTCACTAGCCAAAAAGTAGGTTATTGAAATTCTCCCCCGTAAGAAAATTTGTCCTCGAATTTTTTTATACGTACCTAATTCAAAAAGGTGAGGAAACTACTTTTTCATATCTTTTTTTCTTTCCCAAGTCGCTTTTTCGACTTCATAATTTTGCCAATGAACTTTAACAAGCGAGATCCTCTTATTTCTTAGTTCTTTGACTCCATGTGCCGATATCTTTACCGATTCTTCCTCATAAATCAAATCTGGTTGAATCTTTATTCCTTCCGGGGTAATGATATGTAAAGGATCCGATCGATACTTCTTGAGCATCGATACATGAAATATATTATGAATCTTGTCCATTTTCGGAGGTAAGACCAACTAATAAGCCACCAGACTGTAGCGACCTAAAATTTCTGAAAATTCAAAAATTTTAATTGGTTCGAATATATGGGATCGCTAAAAAGGAATAATAGGATTCCTTTTTATTTTTATTGTTGTTATATTTGGAAAATAGAAAACTCTTTAAAAATTCGTGTTTTTGAAAAACAGTAAGACTTGGAGTCACCACCAGCCACTAGGGTAGGCTGGACAACATAAAAACCGGAGATTCAATAAAAATAGGGTTTAGGAGTCGATTACGGATGGGGAAGGTTTTGGCACCCCATACCGCCCAAAAATTGGTACCGTAAAAAAATAATAATTACCGCGCTGTTAATATTAAACTTTCTGAATTAAAATGACGATTAACTTAAAATCCAGTTATACATGCGAGTCTATTTTAAGGGGCCCGTTATTTGAAAGTAAACAGCAAGACCACCTCACTACATTTGAAACTAGCCGCCTTTACTCCCGAATAAAGGGATACCGTATTAATATAATTTAATATCCGAGTGCAACATTAACATGGCAAATAAGCATAAACATGGTAAATAAATAAAAAGTATAAAAGCATGGAACCAAAGTATAAATAAAGATCCTCACGACAGAATAAATAACAACCATCCAGGACTAGACATATTACCTACCACACGATGCAAAATACATACAAGTAAAAGAGGGAAATCCACAAACAACCACTAAGCATTATCACAACATAGCTAAACTGTACAAAACAAATAAGACGCAAATGGCATAACGTATAAAAACATAATATATAGTATAAAACACGGATATACACACATAGCATTTATTTTACATATACATATATTTTAAGTAGGTACACCATATATATATAATATAAACCCCTAATTATTGTATCCTACGTAAATAGGTAAATTTAGCACGTATATGACATAAATCAAATCCAAACAAAATAATAAAAAAATAAGTATTGTAGCGACATCCTTTTTTCTTACGCTAAAAAAACGAGGTTTTAAGGTGTTTTAAAGTCTTTCGGGTATTAAAATGTTTATTCTGTAGGGTTTTAGAAAAGCCGTATTTTAATTCTAAAATGGAGTCGCCACCGGCCACTTAGGTAGGCCGGACACCATAAAACCAGAGATTTTAAAAATATGGGGTTCGAGAGTCGGTTACGGATGGGGAAGGATTAGCACCCCACACCGTCCAAAATTGGTACTTTAATAATTACCGCTTTATTAATATTAGACTTTTCGGATTAAAGTGACTATTAAATTAAAATTTGGTTATAAGTGTGAGTAAATTTTAAAAGCCCCGTCATCCGAGAGTAAACGCCCAACCACCATCACTACGCCTGATATTGGCCCCGTTTACGCTCGGATGAAAGGGCACCGCATTGACAAATTATATTCCATTATGCAACCTTAGAAAGCAAAATATAAAACGTACAATCTACATTTACATGATATTAAAACATAAAATATGAATATTACAAAAATTAAACAAAATAATTAAATGCATGAGCATAATATATCACAACAATAATAAAAACAATGCATGCATATAAACACGAAAAAAGAAAAAAAAAAGCATACTTTCCAAATCTATTAAACCTAATAAGTTGAACACATTAAAACTCAAATATAATATACATGACATGCATGAAATATAATGCTAAGCTAGCAAAAGAAGGCTCCAAACCTATACATTATACTAGAATAAAAAACAACACATAATAACTAAAACTTATACACAATAATTTTACACAGAATCAAAACAATCATATAACAAAGGACTTAAAATCCTACCATGCTTCTAAATTAAACTAATACATAAATAACATATTCATATAAAACAAGGCCTAGATATAACATGATATTAAACCAACAAGAACGTGATAAAAACAACTTGACACAATTTATACACATAAGACAACGGCATAATTTTAATGTACAAAATCACTACACCAATACACAAATTAAAACACAAAATGAGCATAAAGACAACATTTACGAGACCTACATGCCACTAATTAAAATGAAACATGTTATGCAAAACAAAGAAATACATACTAACATACGAACGTGGTATACAAATTAACTTAAACACGACGTATAAAATAAACACGCATACAATTCGAACAAACAAGCAAAAAACATGATAGAACACATAATAAAACACAAATGGATGCGGCATAAGCACAACATGTAAATAAATACGATACGACAGGACATGACATGTCAAAAAAACAATTAAAAAATGAAAGACACCAAAAAAACAGAGGGATTAAACTAAAAGAGGAACAAAACTTGAAGACAGAAATTAAATGTACCAAAGACTTAATTGGGGACTTAATTAAAAGCTGAAATAAACCCCAAAGGACCTATTATGTAAAATAACCCAGGGGCAAGCTCAAAATGCAAGATTCAAAAACGCGGGATGACTTGGAGCGTAATTTCACCGTTGAATACTAATTTCGGTTCAATTCAGGGACCAGATTGAAAGAAATTGAAACAAAAGAAGGACCTAGGTTGTGATTAAACCAATGGGTAAGGCAGTTTTGAAAACTTCAGAAGTGCCAGATGGTTTATGAAGTAATTGGACCATTGTTAAAATAAAATTATCTTATAAACTTCACCTATCAGTCAACAATCCAGCCCTTTCTCATTTTTTTTGAAACTGATTAAACACTCCAAAAAAGCTCTGTGATTCAAACCCTAAAGCCCCTGGTGTTCGAATGTTTTCCAGAAAATGGCGGTGGCTAGACACTCCGACCACCGCCCGCCACCACCGACCACCGCTTTATAAATCTGAAAATAAATCGCTTCTCTCTTTGAAAACCAAATACCACCATAGGTTTTAAAAACACCTTTAGCAATAGATCTAGGAAACCTAAACTATACCTTCAAGGGAATAAAAGTGCCACCGTCTGATTCACCCTTCACGGCCCTAAAGGACCCCGAGGCTTGATACCGGACGACGATCACAGCGAAGGTAAACCCTTAAACTTTTATTTACTTTTCCTATTTTCATGTATGTACTGAAAAAGAGGAGAGAAAAAGGGATTACCCTTGAATCCTTTTTTTGGATCTTTTTTTATTGGAAACTGAAAACTGATCTTTACATATTTCTGGTTTGTTTACATATATCCTTACTCTGATAATGATTTTTTTTGGTAACCTAATACATAAAATCACATATATTTTTTTGATTTGATGACTGACAACTTTCCCCTTTTTCCTTGTATTTTCTGGCAACTCTGGCACGGTGGTTGGATAACCGGTATGGTAGAGGCATGGTGGAGGTGACTCATTCGGTCAGAGTGAGTCTCAGCCATTGGATCAGATCTGATCTAACGGCTGAGATTCAATCTTGAAACTGGAAAGACTGCACCAGATTGTGACACGTGGCACCAGCCCAACGTCACGCGCGCATGGGAGGCTGAACGGTTCGAGCATGGCCTTCACGCGGCAGCTGGATGGCCTTCTCCTTTCAATCGTGGCCGTTGGATCAAAATCTAATCCAATGGCTCAGATTAGGCTGCGCATAGAGAAAGGGTTATGGTTGGACATGGGTTTTGGGCCAAACAGGCCTTGATTTAAGTTTTAGGTCTTGTAACTGCATGGACTGGATTGTTATAATATATGTGGGTTTTATTTATTTTAGATATGTTACATATATATGTATTACAATTAATATTAATGATAAAACTAATAATTGAAACACATATATATTACTACATGCATACGTAAATAATTAGACACACACACATATACACGCATAAGTTATATAACATGTAATATTAATAATGACTGATAATACATATACACACACACACTCACACTCATGTATATATAACATACATATGCACATATAAACTAATAATAGTACATGACATTAGTATCTTAATGATAATAACATTAATTCACATGCTATATACGTACATATACACGTACACGAACATTTATATACATACACATACATGCAATCATACACATAAATAATAACCATATACATGCACACATTACACACATATATTGCCTATATATTAATAACACGTATATAATAAGCATATATGATAATGTAATATATGTATACATGTAATAATATATTAATTATTAAACTAATATTAACATACTATTTACAAACCAGATAAAAATGAGTGATTACAGTTGCCCCTCTTTGCTTGTTCTTGTGAAATGAGAACAAAGCAAAGACCAAAAGCACTCATTTTTATCCGACTTCCTTGTTTGTAGCTTCAGAATCACGTGTTCTTCTGGAACTTTTCGCTTTTCCTCGGCCAAATCTTCAGGCTCGTAAGTTCTTCCTATATAGAACTCCTACACCTTTTTATCTTGGATCTAAGGGTCCTTCCTTGAAATTCTGGAGTTATGGCTCTTCCTACATAGAACCTTTCACTAGGGGCTCGAAAACATAGGCCTTTCCTATATATAGAACCTTTATCTTTGACTTTTTTATGCTAACATAGTTGTCGATCTTTTTGGATAACGCTACTAAGGCTGCCGCATCATGCCCGAAGGACTTATCACCATGCTCGAAAGACTTACTGGTGGCTCGAAGGTCTTATCGTCATGCCTGAAGGTCTTACTGATGGCCTGAAGGACTTGGCTTCACGCTACCCTGTGATACATGCAATGTAATGCTTTCTTTCTCTTCTTCTTATTTTCTTCTTTTTCTTTTTTCTTCTTCTTCTCCTTTTTCTTTTTCTTTCTTTTTTTGCTTCTTTTTTTTTCTCTTTTTTCTCTCTTTTTTTTCTTTTACTTTCTCTTTTTTACTCTCTTTCTTCTTTTTTTCCTTTTTTCTCCCTTTCTCTCTTTTAAATATGTTTTAAAAATCCTATGCCCTAAAAAGTCATTTTCTAGATTTCTTCATTTCCTTACTTTTTGCAATATGCTCAGTTTTGATCTTCATTTTCATCAATCTTTCCTTTATCAATTGAATACTCGTTCTTGCCCTCTTGCACAAACGACTATCTTTCTTCTTCAAGGTCCCTAGCCATTTCACAAATAAGCTCATTCTAATCTCTATATCATCCTTGTGCAGGGATTCTTACCATTCATCATGTTATGCATTGCCCCAATCAATCATGAGCAGAGGTATCTTCCAATTCTTTACCCCAACATTCAGAGTATTTGTCAGTTTCATCATCGGGGCGAGCAAAATACTTCTATGCTCTAAACTTAATTTCTAAATTCAATCTTCTTGCTTCTTCTTGATAGGAACTATTTCTCGATCCATATGCTCTAACTCTTTGGAGAATCAATGTTTATCTTTTACATTCCCCCGCATTTTGTAACTTCATTCACGTCCCGGTTCGTTCTTTATTTCCTTAAACCAACCAAGGCATCATATCTGAAACCCGCTTCCTGCTTTTGAGCTGTCTGACACATATATTCTTGTCATCATCTTTATCTCATACATTGAGGGGTCGTCCCTTCGGTTAAGTGCCTCAATAATATCCACGACCTTGTATTTTGGAACTTATCTCTGAAGTAATACATGGAAATCCTTGTTTCCTTAAATTGTCAATTTGCTGATTGGCATTCCACTAAAGAGTATCATTTAGATTAACATACAGGCTCTTGAAATCACAGTCTTAGTATAACAGAATAGGAGCTCTAGATATCAAGTTCAAGAGCGTCCTAGATTCAACCGTTCAGCCATTATTTCAAGCATAGCTTGGATCCATAAGGATTTCAGATGTTGCGGCGATTCACGGCTGTGAAGTCTTCCCAGATGACTCATTTCATCCTCATGATTACCGCGTTGCTGCAGAATACTACTCTTTCTCAATTCTGATTATTTGCTCTGCCCTAAAAGGGTGGACTTGTTTGACCACTCGAGCGTAGAAATATCATTCTAAGAATAAAGTTCTAGGTGGGTGTATGTGTTTTTAATTACAGTTATGCTGTTGTTCATTTTTCTCTCCTTTTTCTTTCTTTTTTTCTTTCTTTTTTTCTCTTTTTTTCTTTCTTTTTTCTTTCTTTCTCTTTTTCTCTTTCTTTTGTTTTTGTTGTGTTTTTTTTGAGGAAATCAACTCGTCACAGTCTTTTGTCTTGAGGACAACGATGGAGCAAACAACATTACCCCAAGTTACTCGGCATAGTCACGATTTGAAAATATTACCATCACTCGTGAAGCTAAGGTTTCTTGACTTGGATGGTGTATTGCAACCCTATTGCTTCAGCAGAGTGCCCCAAAATTTCTATACTCTTATCCGAACAACCCTATTACCAGGTTTCAAACATAGGAGTGCTCTTTTATTTAATCCATCTAATATCGTTATTTTTTTTATTCCACACACATGTGTCCTGTTTGATTTTTAACTCTTTAGTGCATAGAAAATTACGCTTAGATTTTCAATTTCAAGCAACTCTACATGGTTAATGTTGCGCGTAATAAGTGCTACGCAATTGTGCAAGTATACAAGTTGCAAGTTATAGTATAAAAGATATCGTCTCCATAGGGATTGGTGCCACTTCAAGAATCTAGTCTCTTGCACTGTAAAAAGTAAAAACAAAAATAAAGGATTATAGGAGTTTAACTAATAACTAAACTAGAAAGAAAATAAGTAAAAGGCGATGTAATTAGATGAGAGAGATAGGCCAGGTTATCGTGAGTTGAGGTGTGATAGCTGATTGGATCGTCTTGGTAAAAGAGTGCACGGGCAACTCAGTTGTCGTGGCAACTTGCACAACGGGGTTGCCTTGGCAACTAATCGTGGTTGCCTGGGCGACTAGTTGGGAAACTACTTGGGCGTCTGGGCAACAATCTTCAAGGTTCGGCAGAGCGTTCTTCAATGGTTTCTTCTTATCCCTAAGTCGAAACTCTAGCTACTTGTGCATGCCTTGATAATACATCCCTGCGTGAATCAAGGGTGAACAACAACCAATCTTGCGCTCCTCTTAGCCGTTGAAATCCTTGACTTATTCCTAAGCCAGATTAATCTTAACCATTAATAGATTGAATAAAGATCATATTCACTTGTTTCTTGAATCTAACTCTCCCGATATTAAATAAATAGATGAAGTTACGAGATCCTCTCCCAATTCACTCGCAAACAAGAATAAGAACCAAGAATGAATAAACCTTGAATAGAAAAGTGCAAACTCTTATTACCTAAACAAAATCCAATAATTTCTCACAACCACAAAACACAATAACCATAGCCAAATAGATTTAGTTCATGTCTAGGTTCCAAAGAAACACAAGATAAATAATCCCTAGCATGAACCTAATTGAACAAGAAAGAAAAAGATGAAGAATGAAGCTTGTCCAAATCTCCTTGCCCTAGATGCTTGTCGAAAATTCTCTCCTCTTGCTCTTCTTTCTCAAGTTGACGATATGGCCTCTAATTTATAGGGCTAGGTCAAAGTCCTTCTTTGAGGAGGAAGTTAAGTTGGAACTAAATTATCTTTAAAGAATATAATTCTTTATTATAATTATATTCCTACTAGAACTTCTCATATCTTCTTGGAATTTAATTCTTCTTTAATCTCTTCATGGAAATCAAATTCCTTTGGGATTTAGCTTTGCTCCACGTCATCTTGGGCTTGTCTAGTCATCAATTTCGACTGCCATATCACCTTGTTCTTTGTCGACAATTGCCCTGGCAACTGGTTCGGCGTCTCCTTCATGCATTGCCCTGGCAACTAGCTCGGCATCTCCTTCATGCATTGCCCTGGCAACTAGCTCTAGCCTTGCTTTGGCAAGTGATCCTGCACATACACACAAAACACATCAAAGCAGCATCTTTTCCCACAAAAACTACCAAGTTATGTAATCAAGCTCAATGATGGAAGGAAACATGGATTAATGCATGAATGGCTAATTATGCAACTAATATGAGCCTAAGTCTAACAATAATATGAGTAAAAAGGGTAAGAAAAATAGTACTTTTGAACACTTATCAGTTAACATTTTGAGCTTTTTCGTCCTTGAATGTCATCGAAAGAGTAGTAGTCTTGCTTTGCTAACCAGAGTTTGGTAGGGAAGATCACACATCATCGTTATCACAACATCCAACTAATGTCACATCTTGCAATTGATATCCAGTGTCCTACAATGGCGGGAAAAGATACACATCTATATGTTTTCAAGAACATTGTATGTTAAGCAAAATAGGTTCTTCATTGGAATGAAAATCAACAAACATAACGCATGCCCCTTCACAAAAGATCTTTACCACGTGTGGGCCACAAGTAGTAAAGTTGGTTCCTTGTATTACTTCAAGAAAGCCTGCTAATGTGGAGACATATCTGGCTTCCTTAGCACTATGCAAACTTGACCCTATCTTTGGTTCTCCACTGTTGGATCAGTTCTTGTGTCAAGGTCCCATTATTGATCAGCTTCTTGATCTCCTCCAGTAAAGGTCTACACTTTCTGGTGGGATACCCCGGTACCCCCATATGAAATTCACATGTGCTGCTCGAGTCGAAGCTATGGGCAGATGGATCAGGCGTAATCTTTATTGGTCTGGGAGCAAGATAGCGACCTTCTACCAATTGAGGCCATATGTTTGAGATGGATACCCCAAACACTTCAAAATTTACACTCGTCCGAGGAATTTTTCTTGATGACCCCGAAGTGTCAGTCTGTCTTCTTCTTTTACGGTCACGAGAACCTTGGAGGTGATACTCATTTACTTCTTTATCTCCATCTGTCTTCTCTTCAGTTCGGTCTTTAGATTTAGACCCTAATTTTCTTTCTTGGATTGCGTATTCTATCTTTAGATTCAGACCCTAATTTTCTTTCTTGGATTGCGTATTCTATCATTTCCCCAATCGTCATAAACTCCTCGAATCCGCTTCTTGATTTCTCCAACATTATATCAAAGAAATGAGGGGGAAGCGTTGCATGGAACAGGGGAGTCAACTCTTCTTCTGCTATAGGAGGCTGGACTTAGGTTGTCGAACATAGCCACCTTAGCGCGTACTCTCTGAAGCTTTCATTTGGTCTCATTTTCTCGTTCTAAAGAAATTGATGACAGTGCGCTAGGTATAAAGCATATCTATACTAACCCAAGAAAGCATTAGGAAGGTCACCCTATGAACGAACTTGGTTTCTGCTCAAACGGTTATACCACACTGTTGCTGGTCCTGTCAGGCTATCGTGGAAGTGGTGGATCAACAACTCTTCATTCTTCATTTATCCCTCTATTTTTCTGCAAAACATGGTCAAGTGAACCTTTGGGCAGCTAGTTCCGTCATACAGCGCAAATCTAGGAATCATGAAATCCGGAGGAATAATCAAATCAGGGACTAGGCAGAGTTCTCTTGTACTAAAAACATCTATTTTTTCTTTCTTCTTTATCTCTTTCCTGATTCTTCCTTCTAGCAGTTCAAGCCTCGACTCCCTAGTTCGTTCCATTTTCTCAACTAGTTCTACCATCGAATCCCAGAAATTAAATGATGAAGTGCCATGTAATGATAAAATTATTATACAATGCAAAAGATGTGATGCAAATGCAATGCATGAATGCAATAAAGTATTGATTCCGCAAGTGATTTGTCCCCATAGAACATCTTTCATTAAGACCAAAAGCTTTCATTACATTAGGTATTAGGAGTTTTACAGGTAGCACTGAGCTCTAGCTCATAATTTCTTGATCTCACTCAATTGTCATATCAGCTTTCCTTTGTGGTCCAACGATGGATCCATATTCTGCCTTATCGGCGCTGCTGCATCATCTATGTTTGCTACCTGTTGGGCCACTTATCGTGCTTGGGTCATAACAATCTTCATGTCTTGTTCTTTCTCTTGTATCTTCTGCTCGACCTTTTGTAGCTTGACAGTTACTTCTTTGAAACTTTCATACCCGGCCTGCTTGTACGCTTCAGCACGAATATCGCTGGTACGTAAAGAAGTCTTGAGCTTTTCCATCTATTCTTTTGAGTGCTGCATTTTCCGTTTGAAGGGCTTGAGATTCCTCCTCTTTCTTCTGCAGACTTAATTTCAGTATCTCGTCCATGGCCAGACTGCTCTCTAACTCACTTTGGAGGATGTCGCGTTGGCTCTCAGTTTCTTTCAGCTTCTGTGACAATGATCTGGCTTTATTTTTACTAGTCTTGCATTTTTGCTTCCAACACTCCAAATCGTTCTTCAGCTGAATCATGTTGTTAAACCATTCTTTAGATGTGTCACACAAACCAACATTCTTGAATTCAAAGTGCAACTTCTGGTACTCATCTTGTATACCCTTCGGTTCTTTGCTCAGATCATACCTCTCCTACTTGAACTGGTCGTACTCGAATGCAAGTTCATCTTCTGAGATGGTTTTGCTCTTGACTCCTGAATTTGTCTCCCTTGAGTGACCCACTTCTATGTTACCCGAATCTTGGACTGGGCATTGACCCTTATTCGACTTTGCCCCTCGGGCAATGGTTGGCTCGTTGTAGAATCGGGGTTGTCCTTCTTCGAAACCCAAAACACCCATCCTAATAAGATCTTGAACTCTGTTCTTCACGGCTCCGCAATTCTCAGTCTGATGACCCGAACCTCCTATGTGGGTTGATAAGTGTTCAAAAGTACTATTTTCTTACCTCTTTTACTCATATTATTGTTAGACTTAGGCTCATATTAGTTGCATAATTAGTCATTCATGCATTAATTCATGTTTCCTTCCACCGTTGAGCTTGATTACATAACTTGGTGATTTTTGTGGGAAAAGGTGCTGCTTTGGAGTGTTTTGTGTGTATGTGCAGAATCACTTGCCAAAGCAAGGCTAGAACCAGTTGCCAGGGCAATGCATGAAGGAGATGTCGAGCTAGTTGCTAGGGCAATGCATGAAAGAGATGTCGAGCCAGTTACCAGGGCAATTGTCGACAAAGAATAAGGTGATATGGTAGTTGAAATTGATGACTAGACAAGCCCAAGATGACATGGAGCAAAGCCAAATCCCAAAGGAGTTTGATTTCCATGAAGAGGTTAAAGAAGAATTAAATTCCAAGAAGATAGGAGAAGTTCTAGAAGGAATATAATTATAATAAAGAATTATATTCTTTAAAGATAATTTAACTCCAACTTAACTTCCTCCTCAAAGAAGGACTTTGACCTAGCCCTATAAATTAGAGGCCACGCCGTCAACTCCAAGGGGAGAGTAGAGAGAATTTTCGACAAGCTTCAAGGGGGAGATCTCGACAAGAAGGCTTCATTCATCCTTCATATTTTTCTTTCTTGTTCATTTAGGTTCATGCTAGGAATTCTTTATCTTGTGTTTCTTTGGAACCTTGCCATGAACTAAATCTATTTGGCTAAGGTTATTGTGTTTTGTGGTTGTGAGAAACAATTGGATTTTGTTTAGGTAATAAGAGTTTGCACTTTTCTACTCAAGGTTTGTTCATTCTTGGTTCTTATTCTTGTTTGCGAGTGAATTGGGAGAGGATCTCGTAACTTCATCTATTTATCTAATATCGGGAGAGTTAGATTCAAGAAACGAATGAATATGATCTTTATTCAATCTATTGATGGTGAAGATTAATCAGGCTTAAGAATAAGTTAAGGATTTCAACGGCTAAGAAGATCACAACATTGGTTGTTGTTCACCCTTGATTCACGCAGGGATGTATTATCAAGGCATGCACAAGTAGCTAGAGTTTCAACTTAAGGATAAGAAGAAAACATTGACGTACGCTCTGCCGAACCTTGACGTTGCTGTCTAGACGCCCAAGTAGTTGCCCAACTAGTCGCTCAGGCAACCGTCGATTAGTTGCCAAGGCAACCCCGTTGTGCAAGTTACCATGGTAACTGAGTTGCCCTTACCAAGATGATTCAATCAGCTATCACACCTCAACGCATGATAACCTGACCTATCTCTCTCATTTGATATCATCTATTCTTTCACTTTATTGTTTTCTAGTTTAGTTATTAGTTAAACTCCTATAATCTTCTATTTGTGTTTTCACTTTTTATAGTGCAAGAGATTAGATTCTTGAAGTGGCACCAATCCCTGTGGAGACGATATCTTTTATACTATAACATGCGACGTGTACACTTGCACAATTGCGGAGCACTTATTACGATCAACAAGTTTTTAGCGCCGTTGCCGGGGATTGGCAATAGCAACTTTGTTTTTATTTTCTTGCACTTTTTATTTTTCTTGTTTAAGATTCAACTAACAAACTTTGGTTTTACATTGGTATATGACCAGGGCGAGACTGATTACACCATAATATCCCCTTGATCCAGAAATTGACGAACCTTACAAAGACTTAGACGAAGGTTAAGAGTAGGAATGGCTAATCAAGACGGCAATATGAATCAAGATGTTCCAGCAGGAGGAGGAGTGATTCTTGCACGAAACAAAACTATTCGAGACTATCTTGAAGAAGATCTTGATGGACTTAATCCAGGAGTTGTTGCACCTGAAATTGAAGCCGACCACTTTGAGTTGAAACCGGTGATGTTTAATATGATCAACATAATTGGTCAATTTGGCGGCTCAACAACTGAAGATGCACGACAACATCTTAAATATTTCCTCGAGATTTGCAACTCGTTCAAAATACACGGAGTCACCCCCGATGTTTTACGTTTAAGATTATTCCCCTATTCACTGAGGGATAGGGCGAAAGTATGGTTGAATAGCATTCCTGCCGGATCAATAGGATCTTGGACCAATCTTTGTCGTGATTTCCTTGCTCGGTTTAATCCTACAAATTTGACTGATAAGCTTCGTAACGACATTACTTCTTTTCGGCAGGCAGATGATGAATCCATGTACGAGGCTTGGGAGCGATACAGAGAACTTCTACACAAATGCCCCCTACACGGACTCCCAGTGTGGACACAAGTAACAATGTTTTACAACGCCGTGAATACACCAACAAGAATGATGCTAGACTCCTCGGCAAACGGCATACTCCTAGATAAGTCGCCGGAGGAAGCAATGCAAATTCTAAACAGACTGGCCAAGAATGATTATCAATTCCCCTCTACTAAAAGAGGAGGAGTTAGACGCCAAGCCACAATACATGAACTAGGATCATCAGACTCAATTTCGGCACAATTGGCTACCTTAAACAAGATGGTCCAGAACATGCAGAAACCAAACAACACACATGAGGTCAAGGTAATGGATTCCTTTTGTGAGTTATGTGGTGGTAACCATTATTCTTCTGAATGTATGCAGAATCCAGCTTCTATGTGGGGAATTACAACCGGAACAACAATGTGATGTCCAATACATACAATCCAGCTTGGAAGAAGCACCCGAATTTTTCATGGAGTAATCCCAGCAATGCTCTAAACCATAATAATCAGAATGCACAAGCATCGGGATTCCAGCATAATATGCCACGACAACAGTTGCCGCAGCAACAACCGACAACCTCTAGTTCTTTGGAAAATTCTCTCAATGCTTTTATGTTGAAAACTGAATCTTATATGGCTGAGAATAGTAACTTCATAAAAAGAACTGATGCTTTTATTAACAGGACCGAGATGAGATTGCAAAACCAAGAGGCGGCAATTAAATCATTGGAAAATCAAGTCGGACAATTTGCTCGAAACATGAAAACTAGACCGCAAGGAGGTTTACCTAGCGATACTGAAGTCACAAGAGGAACTGGCCATGAGCAATGTAACGCGATCACCACTAGAAGTGGCCAACAACTTAAAGAGGCCCAAGCCCGCTCATCAAACAAAACTCCACAAAAAGATCAAGACGAACCCAGCGGCAAAGCCTCAGATGCTAAACCAGGAATTGCCGAGGCAACCGGCAATAAGCATGCCTTGGCAACCAATGATAAGCATGCCTCGGTAACCGGCGATAAGCATGCCTCGGCAACCGACGATAGGCACGCCATGGCAACCCCAGTTGATGAAGCCTCGCAACTCCAGTTGTCCCGGCAATGCCGTCAATCAGGTTCTAAACCAATGAAAGGATCGAGGATATCCGACTTCCACCACCATTCCCACAAAGATTGAAGCGAAAAAAGCAAGAATATCAATTCAAGAAGTTTCTTGATATCCTCAAGCAAGTCCACATCAACTTGCCATTGGTGGAAGCAATTGAACAAATGTCGAACTATGCCAAGTTCCTTAAAAACATTGTGTCCAAGAGAACAAGGCTAGGAGAGTTTGAAACAGTTTTCGCAACAGAAGGATGCATGGAAATGTTGCACAATCGTATGCCACCCAAGTTGAAGGATCCCAGAAGTTTCACAATCCCCTATTCCATTGGAAACCACTATGTCGGGAACGCATTATGCGACCTTGGGGCTAGCATAAACTTGATGCCTAAATCGGTTTTCCAGAAACTATGAATCGGGAAGGTAAGGCCTACAATAGTTATGCTATAGCTAGCCGACAGATCCTATGTGCATCCAGAGGGAAAAATCAAAGACATACTGGTAAAAGTTGATAAATTTATTTTTCCCGATGACTTTATTGTTTTGGATTGTGAAGCAGATGAGCATGCACCTACCATTCTCGGGAGACCATTCCTAGCAACAGGGAGAACCTTGATCGATGTTGAAAAGGGAGAACTCACAATGAGGGCAAATGACCAGCAAGTTAAACTAAATGTGTTCCAAACACTAAGGCATGCCGATGATCCAGAAGAATGCCAACTTCTTCATGCCACGGTAGAGTTTAACTTCGACGAGGAATTTAGTTGCCTCGGCAACTACATTGCCGATCAAGAGGAACCTGAGGAGTATGAAGAATCGGTTGATGAGGAACAACAAGAAGAGGCAAATTGGCTAGTCAATCGACCAGGTACATACTTTGAACCACTAGATTACTCAGGTAAGGAAGGTAAGCTCGAAAAGCCCTCTATTGAACAACCACCGATTCTTGAGTTGAAACAGTTGCCAGAGCAACTAAAATATGCATACTTAGGAACCGATAATGCATTGCCTGTAATTATTTCTTCTAAGTTACAGCCTGAGCAGGAAAATAAGCTGATCAAAATGTTGATGCTACACAAGAAGGCAATAGGGTGGACAATTGCCGACTTGAAGGGAATTAGCCAGTGTGCATGCACAAGATTTTGTTGGAAGATGATCACAAACCTTCAATTGAGGCCCAGAGGAGACTGAATCATGCTATGAAAGGGGTTGTAATGAAAGAAATCATCAAGTGGCTTGACGCCGGCATTATATACCCTATCTCTAATAATACATAGGTAAGTCTGGTACAATGTGTACCAAAAAAGAGAGGTATAACGGTGGTAAGTAATGAACACAATGAACTCATTCCAACCAGGACTGTGACCGGTTGAAGGGTTTGTATGGATCATCGAAAGCTAAACAAAGCCACTAGGAAAGATCACTTCCCATTACCCTTTATTGATCAAATGCTTGACCGTGTTGCAGGTAAACCCTTTTATTATTTTCTTGATGGTTATTCAGGTTACAATCAAATTGCCATAGCACCAGAAGATCAAGAAAAGACAACCTTCACATGCCCATACGGACTTATGCTTTCTGAAAGATGCCATTCAGATTGTGTAACGCCCCGGTAACCTTCCAAAGATGCATGATGGCACTCTTTCCAAACATGGTCAAAGACTTCCTTGAGATCTTCATGGATGATTTTTATGTTTTTGGTAATGACTTCGACAGCTGCCTCGACAATTTAGAGAAGGTGTTGGCAAGATGTGAAGAAACTGATTTAGTCCTCAATTGGGAGAAGTGGCATTTTATGGTAGATGAAGGAATAGTGCTCGGCCACAAGATTTCATCCAAGGGAATTGAAATAGACAAAGCCAAGGTGGACGCGATTGAGAGATTACCCCCACCAAGTTCGGTTAAAGGAATTCGGAGCTTTCTTGGACATGCAGGTTTTTACAGGAGGTTCATTCATAATTTTTCTAAAATCACTAAACCCTTGTGCAATTTGCTTGAACAGAATAAAGTCTTCGATTTTGGTGATTCTTGCGCCCAAGCATTCGAAACCCTAAAGGAAAAGCTTGCCTCGGCAACCATTATCGTTCCACCAAATTGGACGCTACATTTTGAGCTCATGTGTGATGCAAGTGATTTTGCGGTAGGAGCAGTCCTAGGACAACGCACAGGTAAGACCTTCCATGTGATATGCTACGCTAGTAAAACTCTTAATAGTGCTCAAGTTAATTACACAACAATGGAGAAAAAATTACTAGCTCTAGTTTAAGCATTTAACAAGTTCCGATCCTATTTGATTGGTACAAAGGTAATTGTTCATATGGACCACTCGGAAATTAAATATATATTTGCTAAAGAGGATGCCAAACCTCGTTTGATTCGTTGGATATTACTTTTACAAGAATTTGATATTGAAATTAAGGATAGGAAAGGAACAGAAAATCAAGTGGTCGATCACTTATCACGTTTAGAACGCAATAGAGAGGAGGACGCGGATTTAGATATATGCGATGCATTCTCGGATGAGTAAATTTTAGTTGCCCCGGCAACCATGGGTGCGCATGCCTCAGCAATCCTCGATGCCTCGGTAGCCTTTGACGTGCACGCCTCGACAACCACGGATGCGCATGCCTCAGCAACCCTCGACGTTGTAGCAGCTCTTGACGCGCACGCCTCAGCAACCACGGATACGCATGCCTCGACAACCCTCGACGCCGCAGCAGCTCTTGACGCGCACACCTCGACAATTTTGGGAGCAGTCGACACGGCAGCACATACCTCGGCAATACCCTGGTACGCGGATTTAGTTAATTTCCTTGTTTGTGGTATTTTACCTTATGGCCTTTCTCAACAAGGGAAGAAGCGGTTCCGCCATAATGCTAAGCATTACTTTTGGGATGAGCCTCTTTTGTTTAAACAATGTGCAGATCAGGTTATAAGCCGATGTGTCCCTGAAGAAGAGCAACAGAATGTACTCCGGCAATGCCATTCTTCACCCTATAGAGGACATTTTGGAGGAACTCGTACAGCGGCCAAAGTTTTACAATTCGGTTTGTATTGGCCAACATTGTACAAAGATGCCCAATACTTTTACAAGCAATGTGATCGTTGCTATAGGACGGGCAATATCTCTAGACGACATGAGATGCTGCTCCAAAACATCATTGAGGTGGAATTGTTCGATGTATGGGGGATCGATTTTATGGGACCTTTCCCATCTTCATTCGGCAACCTCTACATTCTACTTGTCGTCGACTACGTGTCTAAATGGGTTGAGGCAGCTGCAGTTCCCAACAACAATTCCAAGACCGTGTAACGATTCTTGTAGAAAAACATATTTACACGGTTTGGGATGCCGAGAGCAATTATCAGTGACGATGGCAAGCATTTTGACAACAGACTTATTGCCAAGATATTGCAACGCTTCGGCGTATCACACAAGATTGCCACGGCATATCACCCACAAACCAATGGGCAAGCAAAAATTTCCAACCGAAATTGAAGGGTATACTCGAGAAAGTTGTAAATCCCTCTAGGAAGGATCGGTCATTAAGACTAGATGATGCGCTTTAGGCATATCGCACTGCATTCAAAACAACCTTAGGTATGTCCCCCTTCCGACTTATCTATGGCAAAATATGCCATCTACCGGTGGAAATCGAACACAAGGCATATTAGGCAACCAAGACCGTGAATATGGATTGGGAAAGTGCCGGACAAAAGCGTTTGTTGGACCTCAACGAGATAGAAGAATTTCGTGCACTCGCCTATAACAATGCACGAATCTACATGGAGAAAACAAAGCAATGGCATGACAATAAACTATTGTCGCGGCAATTCACGCCAGGGCAACTAGTTCTCTTATCAATTCTCGGCTAAAAATTTTCTCGGGAAAGCTGAAATCAAGATGGTCGGGACCATTCGAAGTTGTCAAACCATTCTCCCATGGTGCCGTGATAATCAAGTCCATCACTGACGAACATGAATTCAAAGTTAATGGACAAAGATTGAAGCACTACAACGGTGCCCGTGTGGAACGTAACAAAGAAGTGGTCACCTTAGGAGATGCATGAGCATGCTCTCCTTTCAATATTTTATTTTTATTTTTTATTTTTATTTCTATTTCTATTTTTATTTTTTATTTTTTTGAACTAATTAATTTTTATTTTTATTTTATTATTGTTGATTATTTGTTTTTTTAGGATAGATTTATTTTCTTTAAGATTAAAACTACATCTTTCTTTCATATTTATCTTTTTAAGTTTAAGAATTTCTTTATACATCTTTATTTATTTTCTTTTATTAGTTTATCGTTAATTTTAATCC
The DNA here is from genome assembly GCA_019671005.1 of Hibiscus mutabilis. Taxonomy (NCBI): domain Eukaryota; kingdom Viridiplantae; phylum Streptophyta; class Magnoliopsida; order Malvales; family Malvaceae; genus Hibiscus; species Hibiscus mutabilis. Next base: position 11,817,689 of record CM033753.1, on the reverse strand, counting down.
TTATTTGATTTGTAGGAATAGAGTTCAAGATAAAGAGGAATTTTGATTCAAGAAGAAAAACATCTTCAACAAGGAAATTAATGGGCTGAATCTAAGGCTTATATAAAGCCTCCAACTTACCCTAATTAAACCCCCTAGCCGTCACCCTTTCCCTAAACCGAAACCCTCTTTTTCTTCTTTCCAAAATTAATCTCACCCACCATATTTACTACCTATCTTGTCTATATAACCCATCACCCTTAACTTCCAAGAAACCTATTCCTACTTTTCATCTTGCAACTCTTTAGTTTCTTTTATTTTCTTTTCTTTGTTTTTACAAAACTCACAACCAAGATCATCCATGGCATTCAAAATTAAATTTTTGGTTCATCCAAGTTCCTCCAAAGAACCAAGATACAAGAAGTTTGCTACACCGGTGGTTCAAGAAAGATTTCACTCCAAGTTTGAAAGCCGAAAGATTTACGAAGAACAAGGCTTTGAATACTCCAACTCTCATGAAGATTTCAGCCTTGAACCATTCATCTTCGAGAGGATTGCACATCAAAAGTGGCAAATCTTTTGCCATCAATCGGAACCAGGTAACATCTCATGGGTAAGAGAATTATATACTTACTCACCTAACCTAGATAATTGTTGCGTGTGATAAGTGCTACGCAAATGTGCAAGTATACACGGCGCAAGTAATAAAGTGATATGAGTATCGAGTATCGTCTCCACAGGGATTGGTTTGGGCCACTTTGCTTAAGTTACTGCACTGTGAAAATAAAAACACAATTGATAATAGAGGTTTTAATTAACGAGAAAAGTAAAAGCAATAAACTAAAAGAATAGATGAAAGAAAAAGAGAGAATAGGCCAGGTTATCGTGAGTTGAGGTGTGATAGCCGATTGGATCGTCTTGGTAAAAGAGTGCACGGGCAACTCAGTTGCCGTGGCAACTTGCACGGCGGGGTTGCCTTGGCAACTAATTGATGGTTGCCTGGGCGACTAGCTGGGCAACTACTTGGCCGTCTGGCAGCAACTTCAAGGTTCGGCAGAGCGTTCTTCAATGGTTTCTTCTTATCCCTAAGTCGAAACTCTAGCTACTTGTGCATGCCTTGATAATACATCCCTGCGTGAATCAAGGGTGAACAACAACCAATCTTGCGCTCCTCTTAGCCGTTGAAATCCTTAAATTATTCCTAAGCCGGATTAATCTTCACCATCAATAGATTGAATAAAGACCATACTCATTCGTTTCTTGAATCTAACTCTCCCGATATTAGATAAATAGATGAAGTTACGAGATCCTCTCCCAATTCACTCGCAAACAAGAATAAAAGCCAAGAATGAGTAAACCTTGAATAGAAAAGCGCAAACTCTTATTACCTAAACAAAATCCAATTGTTTCTCACAACAACAAAACACAATAACCCCAACCAATCAAGTTAGTTCATGGTTGGGTTCAAAAGATATACAAAGAATAATCCCCAAACCATGAATCTAATGGACGCAAAGAAGAAGAAGAAATCGAACTCTCTCCCTCCTTGCTATCTTGTCGAAATCTCTTCCTTCTTGCCCTTTGGAGTTGTCGAAAATCCTCTCCTCTTGCTCTACTTGGACTTGTCGAAATTTCCCTATTGCTCTCCCCCTGGATTGTCGAAATCTCCTTGCTATTTATAGGGCTAGGCCAAAGTCCTTCTTTGAGGAGGAGTTTAAGTTGGAATTAAATTATCTTTAAAGAATATAATTCTTTATTATAATTGTATTCCTACTAGAACTTCTCCTATCTTCTTGGAATTTAATTCTTCTTTAATCTCTGCATGGAAATCAAATTCCTTTGGGTTTGGGCTTTGCTCCACGTCATCTTGGGCTTGTCTAGTCATCAATTTCGACATCCCTTTTGCATTTTCTCTTTGTCGACAATTTCCATGGCAACTGGCTCGGCGTCTCCTTCATGCATTGCCCTGGCAACTAGCTCGGCATATCCTTCATGCATTGCCCTGGCAACTAGCTCGGCATTGCTTTCGCAAGTGATCCTGCACATACACACACAAAAACACACCAAAGCAGCATCTTTTTCCACAAAAATCACCAAGTTATGTAATCAAGCTCAACAGTGGAAAGAAACATGAATTAATGCATGAATAACTAATTATGCAACTAATATGAGCTTAAGTCTAACAATAATATGAGTAAAAAGGGTAATAAAAATAGTACTTTTGAACACTTATCACGCCCCCTAACTCGAACTATTGCTTGTCCTCAAGCAATGCAAACTAACAATTACCTGCCAAGACTTTAATCATCAAAGACATGCTTCAAACTTGAATTCAAACCTCGGAACCGTGGCACAATGTATGATCACCTTTTAATTTTTCGGATAGCACAAAAATTACCCGGAACAAAACTATAATGCTCGTGACAATGTGTGTGCGTAGTTGTGTACAAGTTGATTTTCAAGATTCTATGTGAACAATAGGCTTTTATCAATTTAATTATCAGGGCATTTATTTTTATTTTCACTAGAGCCAATTTCGGGCACCTCTAGCAAAGTAAGCAATTTCACATTTTATTTTAGTCGACTAGAGCCAATTTCGGGCACCTCTAGCGATTCTTTAATGTGCATTAACTACTAGAGCCAGTTTTGGGCACCTCTAGCAAGAAAGTGCATTTACTACTAGAGCCAGTTTTGGGCACCTCTAGCAAGAATTTAACTTTTAATTTTTCAATTTTTAAATTTACCCAAATTTTAAACAACCTTAAGTTCACTAAGTTTCTTTCAATCAACAAGCCACAACCGTGTAAAAAAAAAAATTCAGCATTATAGTAAAATTTTAAGTTCTTTTCATGCAATCCTAAAATTAAAGGTTCTTTCAATTAAGTGCAGTGGCAAAAATTCATCATTGGATATTCAACAAGTCTTAAGCAATTAAATCTAATTAAAGGCATGGCAAGTAATATATGCAACCTATATGTGATTGCTAACGATGAATGCAACTAAACATGAAACTAACTAGAAACCAATACCCCCCAAACTCGAGAGAAGCATTATCCTTAATGCACGTAAGAGTGAAATAAAATTTAAAAGAAACTAAATGAAATGAGTTAGTCGGAGAGGTCGTCACCTCGAGTGATAAGTTTCCTTCGTGCCGTTTGCTTGATTCATTTTTCAGTCGGTGGTTGAATGTTGGTGCCGCGTGAATAGCATTGCTTTGATTTGATCCATGTTTGTCGATACAGATTCACTTGCATGGGCATCAGTAGTTGCCGAAGCCATTTTTGTTGCCTGGGCATCACCAGTTTCTGTTGTGGTTGCTGTGGCGAGTAGTCGGCAGTAAATTTCCTTAGCATGGTGGTTGTGAGTCTTGTTGTGGAAAAGAAAATAAAGAAAACCTGGAAACTAAAGATAATGAAGAAAAATAAAATATCTCCTAAAAATAAAAAGAAAAAGAAAATATTGAAAGGAGAGCATGCTCAGGCATCTCCTAAAGTGACCACTTCTAATGTTACTGCATATCTGAGAAAACTTGAGGAGAGTCGTTTCCGATACTTCTTATAGTCCATCTGTACCCTCCATCGGGTGACAATATTGCCCAAAAATAGTTGGGCCAATGTGCTCCCAGCTACTCCCTTTTGCATTACCATGGTGGATGTGTCTTTCTTCTTTGTTCGCTTGCAGTCCATGTATACTCTCCACCTTGCTACTATTCCTGAAGGCACAAATATATTAATAGGAAAAATTATATCCATTCTCAACCATTCAATTACCTCATTCTTGTCGACTTCTATCATGGTTGGATGTAGCCTTTGTTGTCGTGGCAATTCTTTGCTCAAGCCAATTGCCGTGGCAATCGATTGTCAACTTTTGCTTTAAGTCAAGGGAAGAATCAATTTTCTGAAGAGCTTTATGAATCAAAACACCTTTTTCTTTTGGCCTCTCAAACATCTCCATCAGTAGAGATTTCGATGGCTTCAAATCTGCCAACCTCGGTTCCTCAAGACATACCTGCAATGGACGAGGTGAGTTTTTAAAGAATTCAAAAGGTTCAACTATTACCTGCTCATATTCCATTGGCAAATTATTATCATCTCGTTGATCTTGCATGTGGTCGTGTAATTGCCGTGGCAATTGTAGATGAGAGCAATCTACAGATTCCTGCTTTAACATCAACGTTGTAACCTTATGGGCATCAGGTTCCTCAGAATTTGTTGTAGTATTGTTGTTCTCAGCTTCACTGAGTGTTGTCACGGCATTGCTCTGTTCAGGCTCCTCAATCATTGCCTAGGCAATTTGTTTTTCAAGCTCATCATGTGTTGGGCAGTCTCTCTCATTGGCATCCTCTTGACTTTGAGGTTCTAGTTGTTCCTCATACATCGGAGAGATTTCTTTCTATTGCTCCTTATCCTCTCGCCTTGGGACGTCAGTATCCCTAGGAATGAATTGTTGGTGCATGTTAACCATGACATATGTGGATCTCCCCAATTGATCTTCTGAATCCCCTAAGGTTGCATCCCACTGAGCTATCCTCGTATCCATAGATTTTGATTGTTCTCGAATCTCTTCAATTGATCCGTCAAGTCTAGCCAAGGAAGCTAGTAACGTTTCCTCCAAGGAATTGGAATGCTCTTGAAAAGGACTACATTGCCATGGCATATCTGTTGCTGCGGCAAAATTGTTATGGTAAAAAAAAATTTGAGCTTTTTGACCATACCATGAAGAATTTTGCTGCTGGTTCCCTCTATGGTCCTCCATGTAGTTATATGCACCGAAAATGTGAGGGCAATTTTCAAACACATGATGTTCTCCACACATAGCACAAGATTTTTCCACGATATAAGTTCTTTGGGCTTTTCTCGGTTGGTATAGGTAATCATCAAAGGGTGCAGGAAACTCTTGATTGGATTGATTCATATCTTCCAACATCATCTCTCGAATAGATTGGCTTTTATTTCCCGACATGTTGATATCCCTTAACTTGTAGCACACCTAAATTTTTTTTTTAAACAAACAAAAAGAAAAGTTAGTAAAACTAAGAGAAAAAAATGCAATAACAAAAACAACTAACACCAATTGCCAATCCCCGGCAACGGCGCCAAAAACTTGTTGCGTGTGATAAGTGCTACGCAAATGTGCAAGTATACACGTCGCAAGTAATAAAGTGATATGAGTATCGAGTATCGTCTCCACAGGGATTGGTTTGGGCCACTTTGCTTAAGTTACTGCACTGTGAAAATAAAAACACAATTGATAATAGAGGTTTTAATTAACGAGAAAAGTAAAAGCAATAAACTAAAAGAATAGATGAAAGAAAAAGAGAGAATATGCCAGGTTATCGTGAGTTGAGGTGTGATAGCCGATTGGATCGTCTTGGTAAAAGAGTGCACGGGCAACTCAGTTGCCGTGGCAACTTGCACAGCGGGGTTGCCTTGGCAACTAATTGATGGTTGCCTGGGCGACTAGCTGGGTAACTACTTGGGCGTCTGGCAGCAACTTCAAGGTTCGGCAGAGCGTTCTTCAATGGTTTCTTCTTATCCCTAAAGTCAAAACTCTAGCTACTTGTGCATGCCTTGATAATACATCTCTGCGTGAATCAAGGGTGAACAACAACCAATCTTGCGCTCCTCTTAGCCGTTGAAATCCTTAAATTATTCCTAAGCCGGATTAATCTTCACCATCAATAGATTGAATAAAGACCATACTCATTCGTTTCTTGAATCTAACTCTCCCGATATTAGATAAATAGATGAAGTTACGAGATCCTCTCCCAATTCACTCGCAAACAAGAATAAAAGCCAAGAATGAGTAAACCTTGAATAGAAAAGTGCAAACTCTTATTACCTAAACAAAATCCAATTGTTTCTCACAACAACAAAACACAATAACCCCAACCAATCAAGTTAGTTCATGGTTGGGTTCAAAAGATATACAAAGAATAATCCCCAAACCATGAATCTAATGGAAGAAAAGAAGAAGAAGAAATCGAACTCTCTCCCTCCTTGCTATCTTGTCGAAATCTCTTCCTTCTTGCCCTTTGGAGTTGTCGAAAATCCTCTCATCTTTCTCTACTTGGACTTGTCAAATTTCCCTATTGCTCTCCCCCTGGATTGTCGAAATCTCCTTGCTATTTATAGGGCTAGGCCAAAGTCCTTCTTTGAGGAGGAGTTTAAGTAGGAATTAAATTATCTTTAAAGAATATAATTCTTTATTATAATTGTATTCCTACTAGAACTTCTCCTATCTTCTTGGAATTTAATTCTTCTTTAATCTCTGCATGGAAATCAAATTCCTTTGGGTTTGGGCTTTGCTCCACGTCATCTTGGGCTTGTCTAGTCATCAATTTCGACATCCCTATTGCATTTTCTATTTGTCGACAATTGCCATGGCAACTGGCTCGGCGTCTCCTTCATGCATTGCCCTGGCAACTAGCTCGGCATATCCTTCATGCATTGCCCTGGAAACTAGCTCGGCATTGCTTTCGCAAGTGATCCTGCACATACACACACAAAAACACACCAAAGTAGCATCTTTTTCCACAAAAATCACCAAGTTATGTAATCAAGCTCAACAGTGGAAAGAAACATGAATTAATGCATGAATAACTAATTATGCAACTAATATGAGCTTAAGTCTAACAATAATATGAGTAAAAAGGGTAATAAAAATAGTACTTTTGAACACTTATCAATAATCTTTATGTTTTTGTTCGTGACAAGGCCATACTCATAAGCCCCGAAAACATCAACACCTTTTACGGGCTCTACATTGAGAATGACGAGCATCAAGCCTTTGTTGATCAAATCACGCCCAAGCAACTCGACAAGGTGCTTCAAGAACTCGCTCAACTGGGAACTCATTGGAACGACGGTAAATACAAGGGCACAGTAAATCGCCTTCAACTTAAACCTGAGGCAAAACTATGGAATAAGTTTGTTAAAACTTCTTTAATGTCCACCACACATAATACTACCGTTGATATACCACGTCTTTTGCTCATACATTCTATTTTGCATAATCGCATCATTAACATTGGAAAAATTATTTGTGATGAGATTTTTGTATTTAGCTCAAAAGACAAGGGTTCTCTTTTCTTCCCTTGCCTAATTCCCAATCTTTGCAAGGAGATGCATGTCCCAAGTGAGTCCACCGATGAAAAGGCCCTACCAAAGTCCGGTTGGAATCAAGCACAAATCCGAAAGCTAATGGGAGAGGTACCGGTAAAATTCTCAAGGCCTCCAATTGCCTCAGCAACCCCTAATGCCCAAGCACCTAATGCCTGGGCAACCAGGCCATCAACCCCGGGACACTTTGAAGCACTCTTGCAACCATTAGTGAGCCACCTTAGGCAAATTGAAGACCGACAACTAATGTTCATGCGGTACATGAAGGATCACAACAACGCCATCACCAAAGTCATCCTGGAAAAGTACTCGGACAGCCGCGTGCCGTTCCCAATCTTTCCGACCGAGATCCTTGCCACGGCAACCAAAGAAGCAGTCGCCATGGAAACCGCAACAGATGATGTCGCGGTAACCTACACCGCGCCTGCTAAAGCAGATGCCACAGCAACCAACCCTAAAGATGCCACGGCAACCAAAGCTAAAGACGTCCCGGCAACCACTGCAAACGCCAAAGGTAAAGCACCTATGCCCGAATCAACTCGTACGAAATCATTTTCTGTTTTTTTAGATTCGGACGAGTCCTCCATTGCACCAACAAAGACCGCACCAATTGAATCCTCCAAGCGAAAAGCCAATGACATTGATGAAGAGTACGATGAGGACAACCCCGTACGAGGATCGATTCCACCATCGACAACAAGGAAACAACCATCGAGTTCAAGCAAGAGAATCAAGACACCGACCAAAAGGAAACTAATCATCCTCAACGATGAACTCTCGGAGTAAGTCCTCGTTTGCATTTTACTTTTCTTTATTTTTATTTCTCTTTAATGCATGCATTGAGGACAATGCCTCACTCGAGTTTGGGGGATTGTTATTAGTTAGTTACCATGTTTAGTTGCATTCATCTTAAGTATTGCATTTAGGATACATAAATTGCTTGCCATGCCTTTAGTTGGAACAAGAATTACCTAGATTTGATGAATATCTGATGATGACTTTGCCAATGCACTTAATTGATAGAATTTTTATTCTAGGATAACCATGGAAACACTTAGAACTTTACTATGATGCTAAATTTTGATGAAACACTGTTGTGGTTTGATTGAATTAAGAAATTCTAGTGAACATAGGTTGATAGTTAAAAAATTGGGGGATTAGAATAAAAAATGGATAAATGCTAGAGGTGCCCGAAATTGGCTCTAGCATGTGCTAAAAATTTGATTGCTAGAGGTGCCCGAAATTGGCTCTAGCATGTGCTAAAAATTGATCTCTAGAGGTGCCCGAAACCAGCTCTAGTCTAATAAATTAATTAACTTAAGAAAACTAAAAACAAAACACTAGAGGTGCTCGAAACCGGCTCTAGTTAAAACATGTTAAAAGAACCCAATGAAGTAATTTGAAAACCTCTTGTTTGCATAGAATCTGAAAAATCAACTTGCACACAACTCCGCACACACTCACAAGCATTATAGTTTGATTCTGAGTAACTCCTAAGTTTTCCAAAAAATGAAAAGCCAATCATACTTTGTGCCCCGGTTCTGAGAATTGAAATCAAGTTCAAAGCTAAGTTTGTGAAAATTGAAGTCTTGGCGGGTAATTATTAGTTTGCATTACTTGAGGACAAGCAATAGTTCGAGTTTGGGGGTGTGATAAGTGTTCAAAAGTACTATTTTTCTTACCCTTTTTACTCATATTATTGTTAGACTTAGGCTCATATTAGTTGCATAATTAGTCATTCATGCATTAATTTATGTTTCCTTCCACCGTTGAGCTTGATTACATAACTTGGTGATTTTTGTGGGAAAATATGCTTCTTTGGTGTGTTTTGTGTGTATGTGCAGAATCACTTGCCAAAGCAAGGCTAGAACCAGGTGCCAGGGCAATGCATGAAGGAGATGTCGAGCTAGTTGCCAGGGTAATGCATGAAGGAGATGTCGAGCCAGTTGTTAGGGCAATTGTGGACAAAGAATAAGGTGATATGGTAGTCGAAATTGATGACTAGACAAGCCCAAGATGACGTGGAGCAAAGCTAAATCCCAAAGGAGTTTGATTTCCATGAAGAGGTTAAAGAAGAATTAAATTCCAAAAAGATAGGAGAAGTTCTATAAGGAATATAATTATAATAAAGAATTATATTCTTTAAAGATAATTTAACTCCAACTTAACTTCCTCCTCAAAGAAGGACTTTGACCTAGCCCTATAAATTAGAGGCCATGCCATCAACTCCAAGGGAAGAGAAGAGAGAATTTTCGACAAGCTTCAAGGGGGAGATCTCGACAAGAAGGCTTCATCCATCCTTCATCTTTTTCTTTCTTGTTAAATTAGGTTCATGCTAGGAATTCTTTATCTTGTGTTTCTTTGCAACCTAGCCATGAACTAAATCTATTTGGATAAGGTTATTGTGTTTTGTGGTTGTGAGAAACAATTGGATTTTGTTTAGGTAATAAGAGTTTGCATTTTTCTATTCAAGGTTTATTCTTGTTTGCGAGTGAATTGTGAGAGGATCTCGTAACTTCATCTATTTATCTAATATCGGGAGAGTTAGATTCAAGAAACGAATGAATATGATCTTTATTCAATCTATTGATGGTGAAGATTAATCTGGCTTAGAAATAAGTTAAGGATTTCAACGGCTAAGAAGAGTGCAAGATTGGTTGTTGTTCACCCTTGATTCAGGCATGGATGTATTATCAAGGCATGCACAAGTAGCTAGAGTTTTGACTTAGGGATAAGAAGAAACCATTGAAGAACGCTCTGCCGAACCTTGACGTTGCTGCCTAGACGCCCAAGTAGTTGCCCAACTAGTCGCCCAGGCAACCATCGATTAGTTGCCAAGGCAACCCCGTTGTGCAAGTTGTCACGGCAACTGAGTTGCCCTTACACTCTTTTACCAAGACGATCCAATCGGCTATCACACCTCAACTCACGATAACCTGGCCTATCTCTCTCATTTGATCTCATCTATTCTTTTACTTTATTGCTTTCTAGTTTAGTTATTAGTTAAACTCATATAATCTTCTATTTATGTTTTTACTTTTTATAGTGCAAGAGATTATATTCTTGAAGTGGCACCAATCCATATGGAGACGATATCTTTTATACTATAACTTATGACGTGTACACTTGCACAATTGCAGAGCACTTATTACGCGCAACAGTGGTAGCTGCACTAGATACGACTGTTGTAACCCTTCGGATAAGGTGGCCTCTTTGGTACAAACTTCACCGGTATAATAAGATTTCTTTCAATGAGCAACAGAAGTAGCTCGGTGTATCTCATAGGTATAGGATTATGCCTCTTTACGTCATTTGATTCTCGGGCTTCTCCTAGTCTTGCCTCTATTTTTTGGGTATCTACCCTAGATACGCCACCTGTTTGTTTCTTGAGATTGATCACAAAAAGATTCAACCTGTCGTATTTAACGGGGTTGTCTATCTTAACATTCTGCCCATTCTGTTCTACATTCTGATCCTTGATCGATTCTTCTCTAAGTTCGACAGGCTGCTTACCTTACATCATAGCATTTATCTAGTTCATCATCTCGGCCATTTGCTTCTTTAATTCTTGTACTCCACCTTGCTCGCTACCAAGACTAACACTGCTTGCCGAATCTGATCTAGAGTCTCTGAATGACCCTTCTTCTACTGTCCCTCATCTATCCTCGGGATGGAATTCTGGAACCGAACCCCCTATCGTCAGATCAAAGAACCCTAGGTCCATCATGAACAATCTCTATTATGAGAGAAATAACTCGGGAGTCAATACCCTATGTAATGCGAATGCGATGATATATGCAAAAACAAAACAAAAAAGTCAACAAGTCAGTACCGGTTAAAATCAATAAATACATAAATAAAAGGGCAAATTAAATAAGGTAAACAAACAAAACAACCCTATGTACATTCTGTCTAAACACCTAGGTTATCCGCATGGCTCTAAAGGAGTGGGTTTCTATATGTTCTCTATATGCAGTATTGGTTCTAGGAGGTACCCAAATTGTCCTTGATGTCCTCTACTAAGAGTAGCAAGGCCCCCGATCATCACCTATTATAGGCTCCTTTCAACCGGGTTCAATTCAGGGGGACTCATTCGCTTATACCCATACGAAGGAACGATATCCTTACGAAAGCATAAAGTACTCGAGCCCCGAAGATACTTGCTAGGCCCATACGGAGGAACGATATCCTCACGAAAGCATTAGCGCTTTCCCCCCACTTAAAAAAGGACGGATTTATATGCCAAGTTTTAAATGCATTAAAATAAACGCGCGATTATAACCGAATATTGATTTAACAGTCACTTTAATCTGAAACTTCCGATATTAACAAAGTGGTAATTATTTTAAAAAGCTTGACTCTCATTTGTTTTTTTGAAAAACAAATAAAGGTCCCCAACAGAATCGCCATCTGTAGCGACATCCTTTTTTCTTACGCTAAAAAAACGAGGTTTTAAGGTGTTTTGGAGTCTTTTGGGTATTAAAATGTTTATTCCGTGGGGTTTTAGAAAAACCGTATTTTAAAAAAACGAGTTCGGACACCATAAAACCAAAGATTTTAAAAATATGGGGTTCAGAAGTCAGTTACAGATGGGAAAGGATTAGCACCCCCCACACCGCCCAAAAATGGTACTTTAATAATTACCGCTTTATTAATATTAGACTTTTCGGATTAAAGTGACGATTAAATTAAAATTTGGTTATAAGTGCGAGTAAATTTTAAAAGCCCCGTCATCCGAGAGTAAACGTCCAACCACCATCACTAAGCCTGATACTGGCCCTGTTTACGCTCGGATGAAGGGCACCGCATTGACAAATTATATTCCATTATGCATCCTTAGAAAGCAAAATATAAAACGTACAATTTACATTGACATGATATTAAAACATAAAATATGAATAATACAAAAATTAAAGAAAATAATTAAATGCATGAGCATAATATATCACAACAATAATAAAAACAATGCATGCATATAAACACGAAAAAAGAAGGAAAAAAAAAGCATACTTTCCAAATCTATTAAACCTAATATGCTTGAACACATTAAAACCCAAATATAATATACATGACATGCATGAAATATAATGCTAAACAAGCAAAAGAAGGCTCCAAACCTAGACATGATACTAGAATAAAAAACAACACATAATAAGTAAAACTTATACACAATAATTTTACACGAAATCAAAACAATCATATAACAAAGGACTTAAAATCCTACCATGCTTCTAAGTTAAACTAATACATAAATAACATATTCATATAAAACAAGGCCTAGATATAACATGATATTAAACCAACAAGAACGTGATAAAAACAACTTGACACAATTTATACGCATAAGACAATGACATAATTTTAATGTACAAAATCACTACACCAATACACAATTTAAGACACAAAATGAGCATAAAGACAACATTTACGAGACCTGCACGCCACTAATTAAAATGAAACATGCTATGCAAAACAAAGAAAAACATACTAACATATCAACGTGGTATACAAATTAACTTAAACATGACGTATAAAATAAACACGTATACAATTCGAACAAAAAGCAAAAAACATGATAGAACACATAATAAAATTCAAATGGATGCGGCATAAGCACAACATGTAAATAAATACGATGCGACATGATATGTCAAAAAAACAATTAAAAAATGAAAGACACCAAAAAAACAGAGGGATTAAACTGAAAGAGGAACAAAACTTGAAGACAAAAATTAAATATACCAAAGACTTAATTGGAGACTTAATTAAAAGCTGAAATAAACCCCAAAGGACCTATTATGTAAAATAACCTAGGGGCAAGCTCAAAATGTAGGATTCAAAAACGCGGGATGACTTGGAGCGTAATTTCACCGTTGAAAACTAATTGCGGTTCAATTCAGGGACCAGATTGAAAGAAATTGAAACAAAAGAAGGACCTAGACTGTGATTAAACCAAAGGGCGAGGCAGTTTTGAAAACTTCAGAAGTGCAGGATGATTTATGAAGTAATTGGACCATTTTTAAAATAAAATCATCTTATAAACTTCACCTATCAGTCAACAATTCAACCCTTTCTCATTTTTGAAACCAATTAAACACCCTAAAAAAGCTCTGTGATTCAAACCCTAAAGCCCTTTGTGTTCGAATATTTTACAGAAAATGGCGGTGGTTGGACACTTCGGCCATTGTCCGCCACCACTTTATAAATCCAAAAATAAACCGCTTCTCTCTTTGAAAACCAAATACCACCATCGGTTTTAAAAACACCTTTAGCACTAGATCTAGGAAACCTAAACTATACCTTCAAGGGAATAAAAGCGCCACCGTCCAATTCACCCTTCACGGCCCTAAAGGACCCTGAGGCTTGTCACCGGACGGTGATCACAGCGAAGGTAAACCCTTAAACTTTTATTTACTTTTCCCGTTTTCATGCATGTACTGAAAAAGATGATAGAAAAAGGGATTACCCTTGAATCCTTTTTTTGGCTCTTTTTTTATTGGAAACTGAAAACTTATCTTTACATACTTCTGGTTTGTTTACATATATCCCTTACTTTGATGATGATTTTTTTTGGTAACCTAATACATAAAATCACATATATTTTTCTGATTTGATGACTGACAACTTTCCCCTTTTTCCTTGTGTTTTCTGGCAACTCTGGCGCGGTGGTTGGATAACCGGTATGGTAGAGGCATGGTGGAGGTGACTCGTTCGGTCAGACTAAGTCTCGGCCGTTGGATCAGATCTGATCGAACGGCTGAGATTCAATCTTGAAACTGGAAAGACTGCACCAGATCGTGACATGTGGCACCAGCCCAACGTCACACACGCGTGGGAGGTTGAACGGTCTGAGCGTGGCCTTCACGCGGCAGCTGGATGGTCTTATCCTTTCAATCGTGGTCGTTGGATCAAAATCTGATCCAACGGCTTAGATTGGGCTGCACATAGAGAAAGGGCTAGGGTTAGACATGGGTTTTGGGCCAAACAGGCCTTGTAAATTTAAGTTTTAGGTTTTGTAACTGCATGGACTGGATTGTTATAATATATGTGGGTTTTATTTGTTTTAGATATGTTACATATATATGTATTACAATTAATATTAATAATAAAACTAATAATTGAAACACATATATATTACTATATGCATACGTACATAATTAGACACACACACATATACACGCATAAGTTATATAACATATAATATTAATAATGACTGATAATACATACACACACTCATGTATATACAACATACATATGAACATATAAACTAATAATAGTACATGGCATTAGTATCCTAATAATAATAACATTAATTCACATGCCATATACGTACATATACACATACCCGAACATTTATATACATACACATACATGCAATCATACACATAAATAATAACCATACACATGCACACATCACACACATATATTGCGTATATATTAATAATACGTATATAATAAGCACATATGATAATGTAATATATGTATACACGCAATAATAATATATTAATTATTAAACTAATATTAACATACTATTTACAAACCGGATAAAAATGAGTTATTACAAGTATAAAACATGTAATATCATTTTACGAATCTTATATATTTATCATAGTTATTAACCCTAGCTTATTTTCTTCCCGTAATAACCTAAGTTTGGCAGCATCATTATATATATATTCAAGTTATAACATGATTTATGTAAAACACATGATATTTATGTACATATTTTATATAAATACGTATGAATACATAGGGAAATTAGCTTTGACAGTAACCATTATATATATATATATATATATATATTTAACTATGTGTTGTAATATGTACAAACCTTATATATACAACTATATACATAATACATCATATACGAACACATATAGAGCATTTATACATGCGGCATGTATACATGATATGCAACGAATATTTAACAAAACATAAAGAAAAATAAATACGAACAAGAAGGCATATATCAATACATCAAAACAGCAAATATTAAACACAAACAGAATATTAATGAAAGATTAAATATGCCTGAAAGGGGTAAAAAAGATTTCAGTACTAGATTTGGGACCTAATCGATCAAACCTAAAGCTGGACAGACCGAACTAGAAGTCAAACCCATTTTCAAAACGGAATAAGCAAAAAAAGATGCAATTGAATGTTTTGGTAAACTTTGAAAGACCACGGACGGTATTTTGAAAAGCGGAAGGTTTAAAAAATAATTTAAAAACGCGGAGGGACCAAATGAGAGTAAAGCCATTTTTTAAAACGCAATCTGAAGTATTTAAGCATGACATTGAAGGGTTTTTAAAAGAACCGAAGACCATGAGCGCAATTTTAAAATGGCGAGACCCCTCCGCATGTAAATAAGGGAACGCGAAGGATTTTATTAAGCAATAATACCTTTCTTAAAAATGGGGGCCGGGATATAAACCCTATTTTGGGTGAAAAGTTGTTTCTCTATGAAAACACTCCCTCTTTATGCCATTTTCATAAATGCTCTCCCCAGACAGGATGAATGCCGCCGCACCGGCCGCAGCTACTCGGCGCCGGTGACCTAAAAATGCTCCTTAAAACACTCTCACTCTTACGCCGAAACCAGAAATCACCCATGTTTCACCCAAAAAAGACTCCCCTCGACTAGATCAAAGAAAGAAAAAATAGCGAACCCCCCTTTTTAAAAAATGAGGACTCTCCGCTTTGTTAAAAACACAACCCCCTTTTTGTTTTTGAAGATTTGGCCCTCAACCTTCCACTGGTTCACCGCTACTGGCCCGAAGACTGTGGGTTTATCTCTGGTGGAAGATCTCGGACGTCGGCGACCAAAATGAGACAGGTAAAAACTTTCCTTTTAGATCTTGATCTCTTCGATTAAATGCTCTTTTTATGCATGCAAGTGGATTGGAAGAAATACCTTGGAAGGTTTTTTGTATTGCCTCTAATCTCTGTTTTACAATGTTTTTTTCTTCAATTTTTTATAACTGATAGTGTTACGTGAATGGAAAAGTACGAATTCAAGTTATTGAAACTATTATCTGAAATATGTCGAACTCTTTGTGATAATTTCTATTTTGTTGCCTCTGGCTTTTTCCCTTTTTGCTGATGTTAGTATATTTCTGGTTGTTTGTAATATGCCCTCTGACACTTTGTATTTTGTCGCATGGATGATCTGGAGAGAGTGGGGACCAGAGGAAGGGTCTGGAGCATTCTTGCATGGCGCGTGGGAAGATGTAGAGCGAAAGCGTGAGCTCTACGCGCATGTGGGATGGCCGAAGAGCCGCGCATGCGGTGCATGCTGAAGCCGAAGAGACACCTTTGCTAAGATCTAGACCGTCAGATCTAATTTAGATGTGACAGCTGCGATGACTTGTTGTACACAAATAAAGCAAATTAGGGTTTTTACCATATTAGGGTTTAGTTTATTATTGAGCCTAAATAAGGGCCATTAATGTAATATATATTTTTTGGGGGCTTTTTGTTTTGTAAAATAAACTGTTAATAAATTAAACATTGGGCTTTTTATTTATACTATTTTTTGTTTTTTCATAATAATATAACCTAATAATAATATAATGATTATAATAATAGTACTAATTATTATAATGACAGTTAATACGACACCATATACTAATAATAATATGATATATATATTACCACTACTACCTATAATACATAGTAATAAAAACATAAAGCCTAATAATCCATAATAATAATAATAAGGTAATAAATATAGTAACCATATATACTCATAATGTTTTTGGATTTTTAATTATAAATAGACAGTAGTAAATAAGAAATAATACTTATAATATTTTGGGTTTTTTAAATATATAACATAATAATAGTAAATATAGTATACTAATAATAGTAGATATAATATTAATCAATTAATATATAAAAAGGTAAAAACAACCTAAGCCCATTATTCCAAATGCTAAAAAAATAAACAAACGGGTTAAAACCCCGGATAAAATTAGTGATTACAGCTGCCACTCTTTGCTTGTCCTTGTAAAACAAGAATAAAGCAAAGACTATAAGCTCTAATTTTATCTGACTTCCATGTTTGAAGATTTCAAACTGTGAGTCCTTCCTTTATAGAACCGTTTGCCCTTCCTCTTTCCGAAATTCTAGAACTCTGAATTCTTCCCATGTAAGGCCTGAAGAAGTGAAGCCCCTAAAATGATGCCTCGATCCTCAATCGTCTTACACCAAATGACATCTTGCTTTGAGCCTTCTAGCATGCCCTCAATCTTCATCACCTTGGCATGGAGTGGTACCTCGCCTTGAGGATCCAAAAACTGATGTCTTGCTTTTTTATTGTCTTGACACCAAATATCTCGCTTTGAGTCTTCTGAAGTGCCCTCGATCTTCATTGTCTTGGCATGGGATGATATCTCGCCTTGAAGATCCCAAAACTGATGTCTTGCTTTCTGATTGTCTTGACACCAAATAAAATGCTTTTAGTCTTCTAAAGTGCCCTCGATCTTCATCGTCTTGGCATGGAATGATACCTCGCCTTGAGGATCCCGTCTGATTATGTCTCGATCGCTGGTCATCTTGATACCAAATATCTCACTTTGAGTCTTCTAGAATGCCTTCGATCTTGATCGTCTTGGTATCAAATGTTCATAGCTCCCAAATAGCTAAAAGATTTCTTTAGTCACTATTGGAATTTATTTCTTCTTTTCTGTTGTTTTTTCAAATACCTGAAAGAAACAGACACAATGATTTGATGATGCTAGTTAGCATGCCCTTACCTTAATGATGCCTAACTATTCATGATGCATGGGTGGAATCATTTTTTAGAATTGTTAGGGAAAACCATTGCTTTTCGGTCGGTCACCCTTAGCTCCCGTGGGCCCTTTTGTCTTTGTGGAATCTTTATTTTTTATCCTTTCTAAAAATAGTGTAGCTAATTTGCACTGGTCGGAACACCGTCTACCACTTCCTGAAGTTCAACTCCGAATTGTTGCCCCCATTTTACTCGGGATTAAATTGTTGTCTCTTCCATGATTCTTCATGACAGGGTCTTCAACATTATGGTAAACCCATGCCCTCAAGTCTCAAAACCTTTCCACTTCTATGAAGCCCAATCTTCACCTTCCTAAACCAATCTTTATCTCTACTGGATCTCTCTCCCCTCTTGAAAGGATCGTTGGCTTGCTCCGGTCATAATCGAATCTATCATTTGTTGAAGCCCAAATTCATGACATCACCCTTACTCAACTGTTATTTCTTCTATGACTCTTTATGATGAGCCTTATTCTACCTCGACATAGGGATGAACACATGCCCCACAAGCTTCCAAGCTTTTCGTACTTCGACAGGGTCTAATTTCCAATTTTCTGAACCAAGCAAAGTATTTCATCTTTCTTTGATGAATCTTTAATTTTTGTCTCATTCTAAAAGGCAATTGCTATCTCTTCCAAAATCTATCATTTTCCATCCTGCGACATCGCCCTTACTTAGCTTGGGTTCAACTATCATCCCTTCCAACACTCTCCACTATGAGCCTTTTTTCTATCTTGACATTGGGGTGAACGCAGTGCCCTTAAGTCCTCAAATCTTCTTTCTTTTTGATAAGGTCCCAAATATTTATTATTTTGAGATATATGACACATTGCGGTAGAAATTTACTTCAAATCTCTGAGTTATCTAGCATATAAGATCATGCTGTTATTCTTAACACAATTTCTGACAAATTATTCTTTCATGTTGGGTCGACCATGTAGATTTAAAATTTTATCCCTGAAGCTATACAGAGACACATTCTTCCGCTTCTAGATCATTGCCATTGGTTTTGACTATTATTTGGTCTTGACCTATCGGTACAATCTTTATTCTATCTCAATGTCGGGCTATAAACATGCCCCCAAAGTCTACAAGCTTTTATTTCTTCAATAAGACTCAATCATGATTTTGCAGATCCAATCAAGTTGAGTCCTTCAACTACGCAGCGCACTGAATCTGGCATTTATTCTCTTTAGGATCACTGACGGGTTTTTATATTAGGTCGACCATGTACATCTTTGACCTAAAACTCTATCCAGAAACTATGCAGAAGAATAACTTGTCTCGCCTTCAGGTTCGACCATTAATTTTTGCCTCTGATCCAACGGGGTGGCCTTTCTTCTATCTCAACGGTAGGCCAAAACATGCTCCCAAGCCCCCCAAATTTTCACTTCTTCGATAAGATTCAATCTTCATTCCTTTGAATCGATCAGAGCATTGCGAAAGACACTCACTTTGATTCCTTGAACCATGTGGCATACCAAGGCTTGCTACATTTCCAACCCCGAACTCTAAACTTTATTCTTAAAACAAGACAAAAACCTAATTCTTCTTATTTTTCTCTCTTTTATTCTATTATCTCCCTATTTTCTCTCTCTTTTATCTATGCCGGTTTGCCAATTAACATTTCAACAGATGATGCTTTTTGGATTAATATACAAAACCAAAATCAATCGAAAGAGAATAGAATGCCCTGGATATCAAATGCAAGAGCGGCTTAGATTTAATCCCCCGGTGATCAATAGTTTTCCTTTGAATGTTATGGCGATATTTGTGAAATTCCTGCCAAATTGCTCAGTCCATCCTCATGATTATGGTATTTGCTTGATCTGTTCAACAACTACTCCTAGTTCTCATTACTTTTCTCCAAAATACGTTCATTATTTCCGAATTTGCTTAACACATTGAGTGTAAAACAAATCAATTTAAAAAATTTAGCACAGGTATATACTTTCAATTACAATTAATATCATGCAGTGCCTTCAAAGAGTCATATCTGACGCTAGGGTATTGAACAGATGAATCATAGCTCCTTATTAGATTTGTTCTCGCCCCCACAGCTCTATAAGGATGCTCCGAGACATATTTGATTGTTCATTCATTTCTTAACTTTTAAAATGTCTTTTCTTTCTCGGGAATTCATTTCATCACAATCCTTTGTCTCGAGAATAATGATGGAACAAACAACAATACCCAGGTTACTCAGCATAGTCATGATTTGAAAATTTACTCATATAGCCATGGCTTTCAATTAGTGGAGCAAAGCATCCTTATTTAACTCTTTTGCTATAGCGGAGTACCTTTCTAATTTAACTTCTCTTTTAAAAACACACTTTATTTTTTTTCTTTTTTTATATAAATTTCACATTCTAGCAACTTTATTGAACTTTTCTGGGAGATTTTTTTATCATCATCGAACATTATCGAAGGAGCAGTAATCTTACGTCTTGCGCTTTACCGACCAGAGCGAGCTGAGCAGAGATCATACTTTATTGTAATCACAGTATTCGATTGATCATCTATTAGAATCGATGCCACATAATGCATGTGATATCCGGGAATCTACGGGTCTAAGAAAGAATATACACATATATTTAAATTAAAATATGCATCTTTTCATTGAAATAAAAACAAAAGCAAACATAACATAGGCCCTTAACAAAATCCTTACTACTTTTGGGCAAATAGTAGCAAAGTTGGTTTGATGCATCACTACAAAAGAAACGAGCACAAGGAGTCATTCAAAGGGATATCAGCACCTTCCCACAACTCCCATATCATTCTTTCTCTTACCACTTCAACAGACCGGCTTTAACCATGCCCTGGACCTTGTTCCTCAATTCTCCACAATTTTCTGTTGAATGGCCTGTACTTCCCATGTGGTAATAACATACTGCATTAATATCATAATTTATGGGATAGGGATGACCCTTCGGCCTGGATGGTACAGGGGTCAGCAATTTTTTTTCAATAAGCATGGGAAGTAACTCGGTGTAGGAAACTAGTAGAGGGATGACAGGTAATTTCTTCTTCTTCCTCTTTGCGTCTACCCTTCCAAAATAGTTCGTATCCTTTCCTCCATGGCTTGGCAGTGGATTAATTTCCATGTTAAGACCTTCATACCTCAAGACTCTGGTTTTCAACATGTTCTGGACCACTTTCTTGAATATCGTGTAATTTTCTATCGTGTGTCCCGCTACTCCGGCATGGTACTCACGATGTGCGTTAGCATCGTACCACAAGGGATAAGGTGGTTGAAAAGGAGTAACAAAGTATGGTCGAACCAGATCAGTCTTGTACAGCTGCAAGTACAACTCTGCGTATAAAATCGGTAGAGGGGTAAAAAACTTTTTCTGTGTCTCCTCTTTGGGCCCCCTAGCTTCTTTTCTATTCAAGCATAGCACATTCTCGGTGACGACCTGGGGTGAAGAGATTATCAGCTTTGTGGGTACTTCATAGGTGCTCATTTTGCCAATCCTAAGATATTTTTTCTTAAATTGCTTTTGAGCCAATTCTTCATCTGTTGGCGCAGACCAGATTTTCAGGAGAGAATCTTCAATCTTATCCAAAGCTAACTCGATGGGACATCCAGAGACAGTACAGACTACCTCATACTGATTAACAATAGCTTGGTCTTTATAAGACAGAGTCTTTTCCTCTATAGAGCTGCAATCCCAACTCTCTTTAATCTGTCCAACCTTCCCTTGTTTGAAAGAGTCTTCAGCCAAACCCTTTCCTTTGGTTATTGTAGCCATCATACCCCTTAGTTCATTGATTTGCCCCATAGCTTCATCTTGGGACTTCTTCACTTTTTCCATTATCTCTTTTTGATTTCCAGCCAACAGTTCTTGGATCTCCTCAAGCGTATTAACCCTAGCCACTAGGTCATTCATATTTCTAAAATTGTACTGGCTCGAAGTCATTCCTTTATCCTTTCTAATTTCTGAGGTGAATGCTCCTCTCGAACTAGCTTCTACTTTAGCAAAACTATCTTCCATATACTCTCTTCGATGTCGAGAACGTATGAGTGTGGAGTCTTTGACTACTGTCACGAAACTCTCCACAATTAATCTTATTGTTTAATTATTTAACGCATGATATATGCTTTATGCAATGCATGGAATCAAATAAAATGCAATGATGTATGCAAGTAAAGTCATTGATTATGTTGGTGGTCACCCTCGAATAACTTTCATTGAAGATTAAAAGGTTCTCATTATGAAGAAAGGTAAACTCCTACAGATATGCCACGGCCCTAACTCCTAACTCTTCGATAGCTTCAAGTAGCTAAATGAACCTGGGTGCCTCCTCCATGTTTGGAGCTATAAAAGAAAGAAGGGCTTCGGTTTCATTGGCTAGATTCCTCACGTGTTGGGTGACTTCTTGCACTTGCACCATCAAGCTTGTGCAATACTGATCTCGATCTTAAATCATGCAAGTAGCGTCGTGAAGGTTCATCAACCAATAATTGTCTCTTCCCTCGGCAATTTCTTCAATAATTATAGTTCTTCCTTGGTAATCTTGGTTTGTGGCCTCTAATGTCTCAATCTGAGCTTGAAGTGTTTTGTTTCTCTTGAAGCTTAAGAAAGCCATTTTGAGCGCGGTTTTATGAAGGAACTGATCTGTTTCCTCAACCATTTCTTCTAGTTGAGCATTTCGGGCTTGATTTTGACAGGTTCTCGAGGATAGAATTATACAGGCCTTGCATCTCAAATAGTCGGTTCTTGCTTTCTTGGGACTTTCTTTTTCATGGGATAGCATCCATTGTTTGTTGTCATTTCTCAATTTCTTGCTTAGCCTTTGCTTTCTCTTGTTGAATTGCGGTTCTAGAAATCTTTCTTTCATTCTCAACGGTTTGCTTGCACTTTTCTATCTCTTTCTCGAGTGCTTGCTTACCCTTCTTTCTCTCCTCGTATCTCGTTCATTCTTTCTCCTTCCACCACTAAGAGCTTCTTCCGGTCAGTATTTCCTACTAGGGCCTGTAGCTTAAAAGTGTTGTTTTGGTAAAGAGCATTTTTCTTCCAAATCTGTGCCGAGCTTCATTAACTGCTTAATTGTCCCGTATCACATATCCACATCTAAACTGACCCAATAAAGTCCACTTGTGTGCTTGGTTTGCAGAGCGTCCATCTTCTTCTTAACCTCTTCTAGCTCACTTCTTAAGATATCGGCCTCGAAAGGAACCATCCTTAAATGTTCTTTAAGTGACATAATCAGCAGTTGATCGGGTTTCAAAATCTTATCGTTAACTCTCTTGCATCCAAAAGGCATAGTCTAGGGTAAACATGCACTTATTGTCTTCTTCCACCTTTGTACGATAGCAATGATCCCAAGCCCTGGAAACATTTTGAACCTTTGCTCTTAACTCATTCTTGAATGAAAACTCGACAGTGATCAAACCGACGGTGATAGGCACAAATTTTCGAGACCCGAATCATCTTGATACCAGCAAAGGAGAGCAAACGATCCCACCGTACAAGCCTATCATCATTAGCCAGTCATAGTCTCCACAACTATACAAGAAAAGAAAGACACTACCGAGCCAAGGTACCCTCCACACAATGTCCTCCTCTTGGATATTTTTGAAGACGGCCGTTTATTTCTGTTTGTCCAATTTTTCCTATCATTCTTTTGCTAGGTATTCTCGTAAAGGGAAAAAATTTCCTGAGATTATCCCGGGTAGCACTCTTGTTGGTGTCTTCCAAAGGTGACTTCGGATCCATACTTGAAGCAACTGTACACACCCTCGAAAGTGCCCATCTTCATACTTCCGGCTTACGTTCAAGGAAATAAAAGTTTCAGTTAGGATTACTGATATCGGGTTGGCATTCTTCTTCAAACGCTCAAATAAATCTAAGATGGCTACATTAATGTTACCCAAAACTTTAGGGAAAATGATTAAACCATATATCCCCAAAGCAAATAAATCCATCTTCATGACTTCGTCCGAGTGTGTCGGTATGATATCTCGGATACACTCCCATGAAAAAGCGGTGTTGTCACCTCGAACCTGAATCAAACCTTTAACCCAATCTTCGCCCATCCCAGCTAACGTTCTAAACTTCAAAGGGTAATTCTGAGACCTAGACAGTTTCGTGTAAATCCAATCTTCATGAATGTTCTTCTGATTGAGCAAAGCTGTATATTCTTCGATCGGAGGCATCAAATCCTTCCCATTGAAAGTAAAGCAATAGAAGACGGGATTCCAAACTGAAAAATAGCTCGAAGCATAGGCTGATTGATTTGAACATACATTAACTGTGCCATGTCACATAATTTCTGCGAAACAAATTTTACAGTCGTCGGTCTCATCCTTCCTAAATCTATTTCAAATTTCATAGGTCATTTTGTTGTAGACTGACATATGTATATCCCGCCACAATGTGCTCACTCGGTAAACTGTCACCTTGGACTCTTTGGTTGACTTCGGACCAATGTCGAACATCAGAGATAATTTCCTCATTCTTGAGGTACCTTTTATCCATGATGAAAGATTTCAACTTGGCAAACCACTCGAATCAACACCTTCATGTTATGTAATGTTGATGCAAGCAAGTCAAAGTGTGATGATTTCAAAAGATTGTCTGCAAGAACAGATAGCATGATATGTAATGTTGATGACACATTCTCGGTTTGGCATCACCATTCCTTTGTTGCCCCAAAATTTCTTCAAAAGATTGTCTGCAAGAACATATAGCATGATATAAGAAGGAAAGCCGGTTGCAGTCTGATTGAGGATAAGGGAGGAGTGTTGTGGATACCGGGATTCGGACTCAAACCTGCTCCATGCCATGAAGCAACAAGGTTAATTCGAATTATGTCTAGCAATTTCTTTTACTTTTAGTGTCAATCTTGTAGGTTCTCTCTTCTTTTTGGACTTATTATATCTGGCATATAATTTAAATCTATGCTCTTGATCAGTTCGAATTCCTTCATTATAAAGCTTATAACATATGTTAAATTCAGTACACAAAATCTGTTTAGGGAACAAATGCCATTGAAACTTCAGCTAAGACAAAGATTTAGGTGGGCTTGCTGTAATAATTGCTGGCATATAATATGTTTCATTATAATTTCATTTGTTTCCTGAGTACTTCAGCAAACCGCAACTTTAGGAATAAATGCAGCTTCCATTTTGATAAGATTTTGTGGTATTGATACGTTATATGTTAAATATAAAAGTTGGTGAAAGTATGTCAAGTTATCATGTTAGTTCAGTGGTTATCTTCCATTTTCCACTGTCAAGAGGTCTGCGGTTCAATTTCTCTAAATTACATATACAGCCTTTTATCTCTTGTTTTATTGCCAACAAAGTGGTGCCACATGTCACTGTTATAGTAGTCTAAATAAAATTAATTAAAAAAATGGCACTGTTATAGTAGTCTAAATAAAATTAATTAAAAAATGGCATATAAGCTGCAATTTCTCTGAATTACATATACAGCTTTTTATCTCTTGTTTTATTCCCAACAAAGTGGTGCCACATGTCACCGTTATAGTTGTCTAGATAAAATTAATTAAAAAATAGCATATAAGCTGCTTATGCCTTTTAATTTTTAACTGGTGACTAAAATAAAAAATATATAATATTAATGATAATTTTATAAAAAAAATATTTAGTAATTAAAATAAAAAAATAATTCAGTAATTACTGGCATAGTTTATCCTTAGCATTACTGATACCTTGGACTTACAATCGGTCGATAAAACGGATAGTGCCTATTTTTAGCGAACGTGTAATGTGGAGTGAAGGCGGCCGTTGTTGGCGCCGACCCCAGATGTTCGGTCCAAAACAAGATGAAAAACACAACATCCACACCAAATTAAATAGTAGTAGTAAGACACAAACTCAGCCACCGCCCACACGGGCCCTTCTTGAGATCCGGGCCAACTCCATCTTCATCCCATTATTTTATAAAACAATCAGAGTATAATATAAAAAGATTTCAAAATAATATGGAATTTAAATATGTTAACATTTATATCATACCTGAACATTTATGTCAGGAATCTTTCTATAGACTTTTCTTTCTTAAATGTATTGCGCTTGATTGAGAAAACTAAATAATTTATTTTATATTCAATTTTTAATATACTTTGATTACCAACAACTAGTTAATCTAATTAGATGAGATATTAAAATTTCGTAAGTAAGATTAGAGGTTTAAATTTTAGCACTGTAAATAAAATAAATTAAGTTGAAAGAATCTTTTATAACAGGCCTCTACAACATCCAATTTAAATTGGTTAACCAATAAAATAAAAATTGATGTTTAAAAATTATACTTTAATTAATTTTTTAAAAATGGAAGTCATCTATGATGAGACAATGCCTTCAAAAATTCAAGTCACTCAACCAATCACGTTACAATCGTCCCAGGAAGGAAAAAGAAACATTGATACAATCTTTGAACTAAAGGAACATACCTAACATCTTTAAATTAGTTTGAACTCATTTACTTGGCTCAAGATTTGGACAGAAAGGAAATTTAGTTTTCTGTCATTATTCCGATTCTTTATATTTTTTCATGAAAAACAGCATAAAATTCCACATCAGACTACGAGTAACACAAGCTCATCATCATTTGGCATTAATAACTCTGCAATTTTTCCTGATTTCTCCCGCATTTCCAACAAGAACTTCAATGTTTCCCATCTTCACCATAGCCTGAGCAAACCTGGTTCTAAACAAAGTTGAGTTTGATGCAAAACGCGAAACGAATCCCCTCGATAATCTGTCGTTAGCCAATTCTTGATCAATCTTCATCACCCCTCTCTTCAGACGAATCTGCCTGAAAAATTCATTATCAACGGTGAAAGACGTCCCCTGGTCCAGGAAGGCAGTAGGGTTAGGGTTCGAACCACTGGCTGCACCACAAATCCCCTTTAGCTTAGCCACCAAAGCTGGATCCATGGTCCGGTCACCTCTCCCACTAATCCGATCCGAGAAAAAGTTACAATGAGCCACACCAACTGTATGGGCACCTAAGAGTGTGACCATATCGTCCATTGTCATGCCTTTGTTCCTAAATGTTTGGAAAGCCTGTGAAACCGGCAACGATGGACCTGGCAAATTAACTTCGCTGGGATTTGACACCCGGCCGTCTCGTCTTCCCGCCGGAACAGCATAAGACGGTCCTCCGGAAAGAACAACACCGTCACGGGTGGCTAGTGTTATAATGTCTGCGCATGAAACCTTTGAAGGGCAAACAGATTCTAGGGTTTTCTTTGCTTCATCGATGACCTCGTATCCTCGTACTGTCAAGTTGGGGCCAGCGACTTTCTCTGATTGGTTTTGGCTTGTTGAATCTATGAGAATCGATGCATCACACCCCTACATGAAAATAGAATCTCATAAGCAAATATGTACTCCAAAATATAATGAATATAACATATTTAAAGATGATGAAATGTTAGCTTACCCTAACGAAGCAATCATGGAAATGCATGCGGAGCAATGCAGCAGTGATGGATTTATCGGTACTGAAACGTTTTTGAACAGCGGCTTGAACTATGGATTCGGCTTGTGGACAACTAGCACTGTAAAACCCTACTTTTAATTGCGCTAAAGTAAGAGGAAGAATCATGAGATAAAGCACTAACATAACTTTCATTCCCATCATCTTATTTTTCTTTTTTTAGCTTTCTGTGAGTATCAATATGTGCTTGTGAGCCATACGTATATATAATGGGGCTGTGGTTGGCAATATTGAACGTGCGTCGTGTAAAGTCAAAGTTTTCCAATATAGAACACGATTTTCAGAACGAATCACCGTCAATCATGTGTTCTCTTTTTGTTTAAAAGAATCATGAACACAACTAGCTAGTTTATTCTTTTATAAAACAAAATGCGGCAGACTGGGCATTAACTTACGTGTTGATTGTTCTCTGATGACTGTTTAATATTTGTAACAGTAATTATTAGAATTGAATAAAATTCAATTCAACTCAAATTATTTTTTAAATTTTGAATTATTTAAATCAATCGAATAATTTTAAAAAATTTGCGAGTTCGAGTCCAGTTGAAATTTGCCCAACTCGAAAATTGAATTTTATAGTTTTACGATTTAGTCCATGATTTTCATTTTTCTTCAATTTCTCCTTCATTTTAAGTCAATTTTGACCAAATTTGAACGTGTTCCTAAATCAGTGTAGAATACGTATTTACATATTTTTTACAATAAATTTTATCCCTTTGCAATTTAGCCCCTCAACTTTGTCCAATTTCCTCATTTCTTCGATCCCTCCTTCGTTTTAAGTCTATTTTGACTAATTTTGAATCACATGCTGTTAAACCACTGTAGAATTCCTATTTAGCTTTAATTTATATTTTTTAAATAAATTTCTTATTTTTGCTATTTAGCCCCTCAACTTTTATGATTTCATATTTCTTCATTTCCTCTTTAGTTTTTAGTCTATTTTGATCAAAATTAAACCACATGATTCACTAAACTATATAATATCCATGTAACTTCAATTCATATTTTGAACTGAATATATTCTTTTTCCAATTTAGTCCTTTAAATTTGTATTTTATTCAATTTAATCATTCAACTAAAATTTTTTGTAAAGTTTTTATTCATATCAACTCATTGACTCCTTTATACACCCATCAATATTTTATCCTAAAAAAGTTCTTTATTTAAAAATAACATTATAAATATATTTTAGATGTTTAGATGATATATTTTTTATTAAATAACATTACAAATCTTAGTTATACATGTGAAAAATAATATGAAGAAATATATATGCATATCTTATATTATTAAAGAAAGTCGTTTAAATTGGAATCAAACCGTACTATAATATGATAAATAATTACAATTAAATTTGTATAGGAACTTGAAAACCAAGCTTGACTTGAATTTCATAACTCGAATAAAAAAATCAAATAAAGTTTGAATTGTAAAATATGACACGTCAACTCAAATAACTCAAAAATTTTTGATACGATCTGACTCGATCAAACGCTCAACCCTAGTAATCATACCATCCAAATTAATATTTAGTCAATATTTTGTTAAAATATTAATCATATTCGATTTGAAAAGCTTTAACAAGAAAGTGTAAAATTACATTACCAAATCCAATGATAAATTTATTAAAATATCACAACTTGAAACTTCAAATAGAGAAAAAAACTGAAATAATATTAAAAAATACATTTTTCACATCCGACTAATATAAATTTAAGTATAAATATGACAGTTTGTAAACAGCTGTCAGAAATCATAGAACCGAAATACAACTATGCATAAATCCAGTCCATGTTTTCATGCAATTTGTCCGTTTTTTAGAAGTAATGGAAAGAAGTTAACAAATTAAAAATGACGACTTTTTCTTGTCTTCAAAGGAAGGTTATATAAATTATTTATAAATTCATTTAGTAAGGTGAGACATTAGATCTTTTAAATATGATTATTGATTAAAATTTTAATTTTATAAATGTAACAAAATGCATTGAAAAGAATCGTCTTTCTAATATTTTTTTCTAATATACAATCTAGATTAATCGTTAATGAATTGGATACCGATTATTATAAAAAAGCTGTACAATCACATGATACAAGAGAGAAATCAATGCGCCAACAATTTCATGTTTAACTAGATAATATTTTAGCTTAGGGGTAAGTTTGTCCCTGAATTAAATTCAAATTAGCAATTTTACACATACTTTTAAATTGTATTAATTTTACCATCAAAGTCATTTAATTGCATTAAATTTTTTCTTGAAGTCGTTTAATTGTCGTGATTTAAGTTTACTTCAAGAAAATTTTGATGCAATCAAACGACTTCGAGAAAAAATGATACAATTAATTGATTTTAAAGATAAAATTGATGTAATTAAAAATAAGGACACCGTTACTAATTTCAGTTTACTTTAGAAAGCAAACTTGCCCTCGAAGCCTAATATATATATTTTTGATATTAACGGCTTTTGTCTTGAAAAAATCTTTTATTTAATTTATTTGTCCAAAACTTGAAAAAACTTTTATTTAATTCATTTATATTTTTCATTAAATAAAAATTTATTATATTAAGGCTTAAGGGTTTAATAAGCCCTTAAACTTTTACAAAAAAATAATTAAGTCCTTAAACTTTTTTTGCACCTAATTAAGCCATCAAACTCAAGAAAAAAAATCAATTTGGCCCTTTGACCAACGTTGACCGTTAAATAAGCCCTTAAACTTTTGCAAAAAAATAAATTAAGCCCCTAAACTTTTTTTGCACCCAATTAAGCCTTCAAACTCAATAAAAAAATCAATTTGGAACTTTGGCCGTTAAATTTAACGATTTTTTAAATCTTCTTAGCATGTGTCGCAACATGATAATGTCACTTGTCATTTCTAGGAATTTTTAAACTTTAATTTTTTAAAAATATATAAAAATCCGAAAAGAAAAATCTAAAACATTTTGGAAAATTATTTTAAAAATATAAAAATATTTTTAATTCCAAAATGTATTTAAAAATAATAAATGATAATTTTTCAAAAGATTAAAATATTTAAAAAATTAAAAACATTAAATATTATTATACAATTATAAAAAATTAAATTGAAAAATATATAAAAATCTGGAAAAATATATTTTTAGATTTTCTCGGATTTTTACATATTTAATTTTTTTAGATTTTTTCCTGATTTTTATATAGTTTTTAAAAATTAAAGTTTAAAAATTTTTAGAAATGTCAAGTGACATTATCCTGTTGCAACACATGCCAAGAAGATTTAAAAAAACTCGTTAAATTTAATGGTCAACGTTCGTCAAAGGGTCAAATTAATTTTTTTCTTTAATTTGAGGACTTAATTGAATGCAAAAAAATTTAAAGGCTTAATTGATTTTTTTACAAAAGTTTAAGGGCTTGTTAAACCCTTAAGCCTTATATTAAATTGTTATTGGGCAAGACAACCTCAAATTTCATGAGCTTATCCATATAACTCAACCCTACGGACCTAAACACCATTTTTAATTATAAAATTGTTTTGCACCATCCTACCAAGTGGAGTTTATGTATTGGATAATTTGTAAGTATGCATGCATGCATATGTATATAGTCTGTGTTCCTTTTTAAATAATATCAACCTCTTTTAATACTTTGCTATATACTTGCAAAAGACGTGTTTCTCAGGTGGGTCCCAATCTAATTTCGAAAGTTAATTTATTAGGTTGAACCTAGTGGTCCGACAATATGCTTTCACTGTTCATATTTACATAATATTTTATAGGGTAAGATGATTATATTTCTATTTTGGTCATTTAATTATTTTTTGATAAAATCGTTTCTAAAATAATATTTTTATTTTATTAGTTACCAATTATTAAAAAATTAATAAAAATAATGATGTATCTTGTTATAATAATAATTTTAGTTCTTAAAACTTATATATTTTACCAGTTAGGTACTTATATAAAATAAATTCTCAAATATTTGGATCAAACCCAAAATATCCCATCCCTTTCTTCTTCCTCTGCAATTTTTCCCTTTTTGTTACTTCATAGCTTAAAGAAAACCATTAAAGAAAAAGAGATATATTTGTATAAGATTACGTTTTAATAAAAACCTAACTATTCAAAGAGCAAAGGGGATGAATGATCAAACCCTAACTCAAAATAAACAATATATTATTATAATTAGTTTTTCAGATGGGAGAAAATGAATTCTCGAATCTATAGTTTTTGCTTATGATGTGACATGGACGAAATTAAGCAAAGAATCATAAGTCTCAATTTTTAAAGCTGCCAAGAGACCAACAGATGTAATATTTTATTTATCAATTTTGTTTAATAATTGAAGTTGTATCTTGCACGATCTAAAATTTCTTTGACAACAAATATTTGAAGACGACGGTTTAATTAGTCGTTTCCTTGTAGTTTTCTATGCCATTTTATGCAAAAGTTATTTTATAACAAATAGAGTTAAGTGCACCACACGTCCTCAAACTACGACACTCATTTTAAATTGGCCCTTAAACTTTAAAATATTTTAATTTCATCCTCAAACTATGACCTTCATTCTAAATTGGTCCCCAAACTTTTAAACACTCCAGTTTCATCCTCAAACTTTGGCTCTCATTCTAAATTGGTCCTCAAACTTTTTGAACGCTCTAATTTAATCCCCAAATTATCAATATATGCTAATCATATCTTATATTAATAAAACCGTTACAAAAATTGTTAATTGTCATGAAACACTGATGTGTATTATGTAATAATATGATGTGATATAAACGATAATTTGAGGATGAAATTAGAACGTACAAAAAGTTTGGGGACCAATTTAGAATGAGAGTCATAGTTTGAGGATGAAACTAGAATGCTCAAAAGTTTAGGGACCAATTTAGAATGAAGGTCATAGATTGAGAATGAAATTAGAATGTTTTAAAGTTTAGGGACCAATTTAGAATGGGTGCTATAGTTTGGGGATGTTTGGTGCAATTAACTCTAACAAATAAGTTAAATCATAATTTTCTATATAATTCTTTATCACTAATTCACAAATTATAATTAAAAATTAAAATTTCCAAATAAATGAATAAATATGTCATTTCAAATAAATTTTAGGGTAAACTACTTAAATGACCACCTAATTATGAGTGATTCGATTTAACCATCATACTTTCAATTTTTTCATTATGACCACTTAACTATTTAAGTAGTGTCAATCAAGCCACCTACTATTAAAGCCTAACGGAGAGGGTGATGTATCAGTTAACACAAATTAATTTATTTTATTAAATTAAAATTAAAATTAAAATTAAGATTAACTTGATAGAATGTGTAAGTAACGGGGACCAAATGTGTAATTATGAAAATTTTTGTTAACTACCACGTCACTCTTTCCGTTAGATTTTCATGGTAGGTGACTTGATTGATACCACTTAAATAGTTAAGTGGTCGTAATGACAATTGAAAGTATGGTTGTCATATCGAAACCACACCCATAGTTAGATGGTTATTTAAGTAGTTTACCATAAAATTTGATAGCCCCAAATCCACTCTGTTGCTCTTCACCAACTTCTGTAACTACCGATATATGAATATTTACAATGAAAATGCAACCATTTCCATTTTCTCTCATTGGTTTGATTTTGTTGATGCCTAAATGAGCATATTAAGGGCCTTTAAATACCATATTAATTACTTAATTAACTTAAATACATATATAACTAGGAAAGATAAATGAATTGCCTTATGCATATATCATGTCTAGTGCCACCACCTAGGAGTTCTTAAGTAAGTTTATGAACTTACTTCTTAACCTTTGTGATCTCGTCCAAACTCTCAAGATAACCGGAAGCAAGTTTACCCTGAAATATTTGAAAGAATAGAGTAAGCAATTGCTTAGTGAGGTAGCTTAATTAATCAAATGCACGAATCAATAGTTTTATGATATAACTCTAGTCTTTCCTCAAGTCTAATGGATCTAGGTAAGTACCAAGCTTACTCGAAGACAACCCATCATATTCATAGGGTTCGAACTTAGCATTATTTCTAGGCCTATTGGATCCATATAATATAACGAGATTGAACAAATACAAGTTATCAAGGTCATAAGATTGCAAAAAGAATAGCATTATTTCTTGATTCAACTATACACAAATATCACTTAAAAATTAGCTACTTATCACACAAGTAATTCGGTGATTCATTAGTTTAATTTATGGATTCATGATTCTTCTTAAACAAGGCATCTCTTTAACATGGTGACTTGTCACATAAATTATCAAACATGGCATTTCATTCACATAGTTACTTATCACGTAAGTTATCAAACATAACATGTCATAACATAGCTACTTATCACATAAGTATCAAACATAACATGTCATAACATAGCTACTTATAACATAAGTATCAAACATGACATCTCATACACATAGTTACTTATCACGTAAGTTATCAAGATAATTCACTAGTTTAACTTGTAAATTAATTATTTTGTCTTTATCATAGCCTTAAGAATCAAATAACAACCTAGGTACAGAAATTCCC
The DNA here is from genome assembly GCA_019671005.1 of Hibiscus mutabilis. Classification (NCBI taxonomy): domain Eukaryota; kingdom Viridiplantae; phylum Streptophyta; class Magnoliopsida; order Malvales; family Malvaceae; genus Hibiscus; species Hibiscus mutabilis. The sequence continues at coordinate 11,783,802 of CM033753.1, read as the reverse complement.
AACCAACTGATAAAATGGTACTCGCAGTACCAGTTGTAGCGATGTCTTTTTTCTCTTATCGCTAAAATAAAAACGATGGGTTTTCGAAGGTTTTGAAAGGTGTTTGTGACTCTTTTGGACATAAAATATTTATTTCGTGGGGTTTTAAAATAAACCGTATTAAAAAATGGAGTCGCCACCGGCCACTTAGGTAGGCCGGACACCATAAAACCAGAGATTCAAAAAAGATTGGGTTCGGGAGTCGGTTACGGATGGAGAAGGATTAGCACCCCCACACCGCCCAAAATTGGTACTTTAATAATTACCGCTTTATCAATATTGGATTTTCCGGATTAAAGTGACAATTATTTTAAAATTCGGTCATAATTGCGAGTTAATTTTAAGGGCCCCGTTATCCGAGAATAAACGTCCAACCACTATCACTACGCCTGATACTGGCCCAGTTTACGCTCGGATAAAAGGGCACCGCATTAACAATTTATATCTCGATATGCAAACTTAGTGAGCAAAAACGTAAAACATGACAAAACATTTAAATATAATAAATATTGACATACCAGGATATTAATTTAGCATAAACGATATTCTAGACTAAAACATGTATATATACATATTATTCTAAATAATAGATAAAAACAACTATAATATGTCAAAATAACAAGGCAGGAATAAGTACATATAGACAAACGAATATTTCGAAAAGACATGCATACTGGTAATAAAACATATTCCAACATATACGGGTCCACATATCGTACAAAAGGGGTAAATACACTAACATGTAACCCTAAAAAAGGAAGCATACAAATATAAAATACAAAATACGCCATGTACGAATTAACTAAAACATAACATGCTTGATATGAATAACCAGATAAAAAAAAACATGAATATCATACTTAACACATATATACATAAAAACATGAAATACGAGTCATATACGAGGGACATAAAATAAAATAATATCAATATATACGATTATAATACGAACAATAATATTTACAAAGAAAACAGGACTGAAATGAAAGAAAAACAAAAGTCAGTGGCAGAAATTAAAGAACAATAATATGTAATTTGGGGACGAAATTGCGAAACAAACAAAACCTAAAAGGACCAGAATTGTAATTAGACCAAGAGGCAGACCCAAAGTGAAAAATTCAAAAACGCAGGATGGTTAAGGGCGTAATTTTACCATTTAGAAACTGATTCGGTGTAATTTAAGGACTAGATTGTAACCTTTTGAAAAATTAGGGGGACTGGAACTGTGATTATACCATGCGGCAAGACAAAAATGAAAATATTGAAAACGCGGTGGGATTAAGTGTGTAATTTACCCATTTAGCAAAATAAAAACAACTATAAAAGCCCCCCTTTAAGGCCGAAATCAAAATTTTGGCCATTTGTTCATTTTTCTGGTTTTGGTAAGAACCACGTTCTTCATTTTCTCTCCCTTGTTCTTCTGAAACCCAGAATCCGGCGGCCGACCGCCGTGTTCTCCGCCGCCGGCCGCCGCTAATCGGCGCCGGCGAGCCTTCAAAACACACCAAAATAACCCCTATTTCATCCTCAACATGAATCCGTGGTTGGATTCAGAGGATACCCCCTTATTTACCCTAGATCTAGGAAATACGAACCAAAAAAAGTTTTAAACCTAAGACAAAAACTACCAGGGGCCTTCCCCTTCCTTCAGTTCACCATCTCTGGCTTGGGAAAGCCGAAAGGCTTGTCCTTGAGGAAGGGACCCCCGAACAGCGACGACAAGAAGACTTCTCTTCTTTTTGTTTCTGTTTTTTTTGTATATGCATGTAAAGAAAATAAGTAAGAAAAAGAGACAAGTGTTTACCAATGGACCCTTTTTTGATTATCTCGACTGGTTACAAATTTTTTGGTTCTACAAGATCTCTGTTCTCTCTTTTTTGTTACTACTATCTCTGTTTTTTTTCCCTCCCTGTTACAAGATTTCTATATAATATATATCATTGTCTTCTTTGTTGCAAGTTGCATCTTCTTTTTCAGATCTGAACTGACATTTTTGCTTGTTGTCTTGGGCATATTCTGAATATCGGGCGCTGTGGCGGTGTGGACACTGCGCCGGTGGCGGACGACGTTTCTCGGCCGTTTGATCAGATCTGATCTAACGGTCGAGATGGCTTGAAGAACGATCGGCCTGGATGAAGCCTCGATTCGATGAGACGGCTCCAGATCTTGACACGTGGAGCTCCGCAGTCGAGAATTTTTTAATACGGTTTATTTTAAAACCCCACGGAATAAATATTTTATATCCAAAAGAATCACAAACACCTCTCAAAACACCTCTCAACACCTTCGAAAAACCCATCGTTTTTATTTTAGCGATAAGAGAAAAAAGACATCGCTACACCAGTCAATCCCTCATATTGTCGCCAAGTGACCACAACACTTCCCTCCTACTATCGCTAAGTAAGGACCGTAGTTCACCCCGAACACAAGCTCCATGGACTCTATGGCATGCCAACTATATCTAAGACTGACTCGAGACCAAGGCTTTCATATTTATCTTATCTTATTAGAGATGGATTGAGCACAGCTCCTTATCAAAATATCATATTAACAAAGCTTATTGCCATTTCATTTTAGGCATGTGTACACCTCATGTGAATTTCTCAATACAAGAATATCATATCTCATTCGTATCATAATCAGAACTGAACATAGATTCATGGTCAAAATATCAAATGGCAAGACTTATTGTTTATCACGTCAATCATTTACATAATTCATGTATAATTCTAAGTTTGATGATTTATCTAGTTCAAAGGTTTGCATAGCAAAATTTCATTTCAAGCATGTGTCAATCTCAATATGAGCATAAAAACCAATACAAGCAATTTGCCTTTTCATACACCAATTAGGATTTAGGTATTTACCTCAATCCAAGCATATTCCACCATAGCTTAACTCAAAATAAGATAACACAACTTAAAATTTACAAAAGATGCTCGGGAAGGTTTTAAGCCTATCCCGAGACTTTAAACTACACTCACAATTTGTTCCAAACTAGTTTTGCTCTCAAATCGCAATCCCCTTTTTGCTTATCTACACTTTGATCTACCTTAGTCCTCACTCCATAAATTCCTTCTTGGTCTAAATATAACAAAGTGTACAATCATATATTAGAACATTTCCTAACAATCATTCACTTGCAAAACAACTCCATTTCTCATGTATACAATCATATAAACACAAAACAGTCCACTAATATTCTTAAATATGCAAAGCAGTCCAAATTTTCATATGTTCACATATACATTTTCAAAACAGTCCAATGCACTTCTACATATATAAAACAGTCCCCAATACATAGGTATATAATCATGTAATCACAAAATAGCCCAAGACACTTACAAGCATTCAAAAACAGTCCCTAGTTCATAGATACACAATTATGTATGCATAAAATAGTCCATGATATCTACAAACATTCAAAAATAGTCCACTAATGCACACACATATATATATATCTGCACCAAACAGTCCACAAATGTTCATGTATATGCAAAACAATCTCATTAAATTACATCCCAAAACAATCTCTATTTTCAGTTTTTTTATAAAAACAGTCTGCTTAATCACAAATCTGTCCATTTTTAATTATAAAAACAGTCCTTAAGCTTTTCAAAACAGCCCCTTCATTTCAGATTTATAAAACAGTCCAATATGTACTCAAAACAGTCCTTTAACAGCCCCTAAACTTGCAAAACAGCTCTTCCTTTCTTTCAAAACAGTCTATAAAACTTCACAATTCAGTCCTCTGATTTAACAATTAAAAATCTGTCCATTCTTTTCCTTTTCCCAAACCGTTATTTAATTGTATAAAACAATCCAATATATTCTTATATATATAAATATGCACAAAACAGTTTCACATGCTTTCCTATGTATCCAAAACAGTCCATTATTCATGTGTATATATATACATCAAAACAGAACAGTCCCTAATTGGGTTTTTTAACAAGCAATGTCATCAAATCCTAGCTCCAATTCAGCTATAAGATTGAGCAATGATCCATTCAAATACTTGAATTATTCCAATTGAATTAAAATTCATTATCAAGCAATTTATTGTAACACCCCGAATTTTCACCTAAATTAAAATCCTATTTTTGAAATCCCTAGATTCAAAACCCTAACATTTGAGGATTTTATTTTAAAAACCCTAATTGAGAATTGCGAATTAAATTGAATTTTAGTAATAATATTTAGTGACCAAATCAAATTAAATTAAAACTTCGGTGGCTATTCTGTAATACAGGTGAAAGTTGGAACCCTTCCCTTGTGTTTACCCATTCAGACATGGTATTTAGTCATTCTTTCCACTCCCGTTTGAAGTTCGCATACCCCCTTCCCTATTATTGGAATATCGACAGCCACTCTCCCAAGTTTCTCTCTTGATAGTTAACCCATCCTCCTCTTTCATCGACGGCGATGCTCGGTTAAGCCTTTTGCCACCGTCCATTTTGTGATCGGAGAACATCAGGGAACTCTTCTTCCCAATCCTCTCAATTCTTGGTCGCCATCATCGTTTCTGCCTAACCAGTGAGAAACCCAAGAATCGGCATCCCCTTGGGAGAAGAGAAAATAAGGAGAGAAAGCTCTTGTTCTCGTTTCTTCGATTTGCTCTCTGTTAATTCTCTTCTTTTCTCTCTGTTTCTGCAAGTAAGCTCTTTGTTCATCGTTTTTCCTTTCACCTCTCATCTATTTTGTTTTCCCACATGAAGTTGTGTTCACATGTTCTTTTCTATACATTCTACTTTACAGCAACTTGAATTTCAACACACTAAAGTTACTTTACCGTTTTTGATCGGTTATTAGAAAAAAAACCATATTATATTTTTTGGGGGATTTTGGCTTTGTAAATCTGTACTTTTTCTCTTGCCAATTTGATTTTTTCCGCCTCTGGGATTTCCATAAGTAGTTTACTTTCAATCTATTACCTTGGGTTTCTGAAATCTGAATTCCTGATTGTGTTTTGAATACGAGTTTTGGTGTTTTGCTTTCGTTTTAAAACGCCATCACGGCATCACCATTTGGTATTTATTAGTTTGTCTCTATCAGGATTTTAACCAAGGACTTGAGAGTAAAAGTAACAAACTTTGAATCCATTGCTTCATATTTTAATCAAATTAGATTATATTTTGTAAAAGAATAAATAAATAAAAAAAGAAACAAAAGCAGTGTAATTGCAAGAATTTTCGGTGCTTGAAGTTGTGTACTGTGAGTGCTTTTCTTCTGGAATTTATTGTAATGGTTTCAATTGCATAAATTGCCATAACAATGTGGAGAATGAGGCAACAAGGCCAGAAGCAGTTGGAACAACCTTAGAATGCAATCCTAATGCTACTCTGCTTGCACATGAAAATGCTATGCGTCGCATTGGAATTGGTGACCAGCTTTTCAAGTTAGATAAGTCTTCTAATACTAATTGGCCCAGTAGATTAATATTCGGGTTAGTGTTTTAGACTTAGTTGGTGGCATACTGATTATAACAATAATATAAAAATTATTCTTATAGGTATCGATTCAGTTGGACCCAATAGTTTTGATCGTGGGAAACACGTTATTCAGTAGGTTATGTTTGCTTTGGTTAAGGTGTGTCTCTTCCTCTTTATATCATTTTTGTGCTCTATGTTTTGCGTGCATGTTGTATATGTGACTGACTGAATGATCTGTGAAATATGATATGTTTTGTATGATGACATGTCACGCATCAGATATCAGATATCGAACATATATCATATGCACTCGGATTAAATTAAAGATCGGATATACTTTCGAATTCGAAAAATATAAATCGGAATATTTCATATCATTTGGGTTGGGAAATTATACGGGGAAGTCCAGTGGGTTTACCCTTCGGGTTGAATTCCGCTTCGGATCAGTGGTTCCACCTTCGGGTCGTTCTACTTCGGATGGTGACGATGTAGTTAGAGTGGTTCTGGGGAACCTTACTCTTCGGACAGTGTATGTAGATGAGTGCATGACATTACATTTTATGTCTCAAACTGTATGCATATGTATTTTTGAGATGACTGTTGAACTATGCTCGTTTTACGGACATCTGTTATGTGTTTTTATCTGCACTTTAGAGACACACTGAGCTTCATAGGTTACTCCCCTTAGTTTCTCTTTCAAATACTCAGACTGATTAGGCGACTCGGTACTTGCAGCATCTCGCGTTTTACTCGGATATATTATTATTCAGTATGAAATCTTTTCAATTATTTCATATTAATGTTTTAACATATTTTAGAATATTTTGTAATTCGAACATTTGGGACATTTAAATTGGGATTTTGTTTCCGGCGCATTTCCGGATTTAAGACAAATGTTTTATTTAAATACTTAGAACTTGTTTTAATGATTGAGTTTGAAATTAATTAAGATATTTTATGGTAATTATTATTATTAAATAATAATTTTGATTTATAGATAAGAAAACCTAAAATTTGTTACTTGAGGGGAAAGTTTTCAAACTTGACTCCCAAGATTTAACCTAAGCAATTAGGTTAAATTTAAGGGGTTACATTTATTAGTATTAGAGCCCGGTTCAACCCTCGGACTGTGAAGCTCACAAAAGTTATTTTCAGAATAATTTTGACTTTTGCATGCATCTGAAACATTTTGGGGTAAATAAAAATTAAAAAAAACATATACTACCGTATTATGTGATTTTGACTTTATTGTTTCTAACGTGTTTTAAATTCGAAACTCCAGTACCGAATTTGACTTTAGGTTCTTACCTTTTGTAAATAGCCTTTTATGCCACCGCGTAGAATGTCTAGCCTTGTGATTAAACGTTGTCGTGGCCGAGGCCATACCACCGCTTTTGGTTATGATCATTCACCTTCTGTTGAGCAAACAAAAAAAATCTGAATGAGATATCAGATAAAGAGAACGAATCGTTAGAAGGCCATCAGACTCAGAGTAATAACTCTTTAGACGTTGAGAACTTTGTGACGGTTTAGTTGGATAGTGCCACGGTGAATCGGGAGTTGCTGCGTTATCTCCGCTAGTCAGAGGGTTTGAGGAAAACCATATCTACATAATTTATAATTGTTGGAATGAAATTGTTTGAGGGTAAAATTGATACATATTGGTTGAGGAAATTGCAACGACGGTTTGTTGAGATGAGTTACCCCACCAATCAGGAATTGAGGGCCGTTGTATCATTACTAGAGGGCGAAGCGCAAAATTGGTGAGAGTCAGTGATAAATATCGTTCCTCTTAGTCAGATCACATGGGAGTATTTTCGACAGGCGTTTAGGATTGATATGTCGGAGTTGAGTTTCTAGCGAAGTGCCTCGATGATTTCATGAACTTAAAGTAGAACAATATGTTAGTAAATGACTATGAGATAGAGTTTCGGAAGTTGACCAAATATGCTCTTGGGTTTGTTGTAGTAGAGAAAGATAAATGTGACTGGTTTTAAATGCTCTTTGTCTACTGATTCAGACAGAAGTTGCTACATATCATGATAAGGTGTTCAGTGAGCTGGTGGGTTGAGCAAAGAATGCTGGAAAAAATAATTGCATTTATAGAAAAGAAAGAACTTCAAATTTTTGAGAAATTCGGGGAGCGACCAGACCCATCTGTTTAGCCAAGCTTTGTCAATTCATCTGGAAAGAGGCCTAGGGATGAGTTGGTTACTCAAATTCTCAGAATGTGAGACCTGCAACACCGACAGTTCCAACTAGTAGCGTGGTTAGTTCAAAAGTTCCTCACCCTATTTATATATATGTAGTTATTGCAATAAGGAGCATAATGGAGAGTGTAGATTGAATAATGGAGCATGTTTTAGATGTGGTTCTGAAGATCATTATTTAACGAATTGTCTACGTTCACCTTCTGTTGCGGATAAACAAAATCATTCTCCGTCATTAGCACAAGCATCAGTGAGGAGTAGAGGTTTTGGTAGCCATGATATTCCAAGAAATATTATTAGGGGTAGACTTGCTCAAAGTGATAGATCAGTTAGACCTGAGACCAGACGTCCAGGTTCAGTCTATTTAATCGGAGCTTGTGATGGTTATGAGGATGTATATGAAGATATATCGAGTACATTTTTGATGTGTTCAGTTTTGCTTTTGGTTATATTGGATTATGAATTCACCACGAGAAAGTATAAGTATATGTCAGTTAATTTTGGGATCTGTTGTTAAATTTAAAAATTTCGAGGACGAAATTTCTTTTAAGGGAGGGAGAGTTGTAACACCTCGAATTTTCCCCTAAATTAAAATCCTAATTTTTGAAATCCCTAGATTCAAAATCCTAAATTTTGGGGATTTTATTTTGAAAACCCTAATTGAGAATTGGGAATTAAATTGAATTTTAGTAATAATATTTAGTGACCAAATCGAATTAAATTAAAACTTTGGTGGCCATTCTGTAATACAGGTGAAAGTTGGAACCCTTCCCTTGTGTTTACCCATTCAGACATGGTATTTAGCCATTCTTTCCACTCCAGTTTGAAGTTACAGCCGCATACCCTCTTCCCTATTATTGGAATATCGACAGCCACTCTCCCAAGTTTCTCTCCTGATAGTTAACCCATCCCCCTCTTTCATCACCGGCGATGCTCGGTTAAGCCTTTTGCCACCGTCCATTTTGTGATCGGAGAACATTAGGGAACTCTTCTTCTCAATCCTCTCAATTCTTGGTCGCCATCGTCGTTTCTGCTTAACCAGTGAGAAACCCAAGAATCGGCATCCCCTTGGGAGAAGAGAAAATAAGGAGAGAAAGCTCTTGTTCTCGTTTCTTCGATTTGCTCTCTGTTAATTCTCTTATTTTCTCTCTGTTTCTGCAAGTAAGCTCTTTGTTCATCGTTTTTCCTTTCACCTTTCATCTATTTTGTTTTCCCACATGAAGTTGTGTTCACGTGTTCTTTTCTATACATTCTACTTTACAACAACTTGAATTTCAGCACACTAAAGTTACTTTACTGTTTTTGATCGGTTATTAGAAAAAAAAACCATATATATATTTTTTGGGGGATTTTGGCTTTGTAAATCTGTACTTTTTCTCTTGCCAATTTGATTTTTTTCCGCCTCTGGGATTTCCATAAGTAGTTTACTTTCAATCTATTACCTTGGGTTTCTGAAATCTGAATTCCTGATTGTGTTTTGAATACGAGTTTTGGTGTTTTGCTTTCGTTTTAAAACGCCATCACGGCATCACCATTTGGTGTTTATTAGTTTGTCTCTATCAGGATTTTAAGCAAGGACTTGAGAGTAAAAATAATAAACTTTGAATCCATTGCTTCATATTTTAATCAAATTAGATTATATTTTGTAAAAGAATAAATAAATAAAAAAAAAAAACAAAAGCAGTGTAATTGCAAGAATTTTCGGTGCTTGAAGTTGTACTCTGAGTGCTTTTCTTCTGGAATTTATTGTAATGGTTGCAATTGCATAAATTGCCATAACAATGTGGAGAATGAGGCAACAAGGCCAGAAGCAGTTGGAACAACCTTAGAATGCAATCCTAATGCTACACTGCTTGCACATGAAAATGCTATGCGTCGCATTGGAATTGGTGACCAGCTTTTCAAGTTAGATAAGTCTTCTAATACTAATTAGCCCAGTAGATTAATATTCGGGTTAGTGTTTTAAACTTAGTTGGTGGCATACTGATTATAACAATAATATAAAAATTATTCTTATAGGTATCGATTCAGTTGGACCCACCACTTTTGATTGTGGGAAACACGTTATTCAGTAGGTTATGTTTGTTTTGGCTATAAGGTGTGTCTCTTCCTCTGCTATATCATTTATGTGCTTTATGTTTTGCGTGCATGTTGTATATGTGACTAACTTAATGATCTATGAAATATGATATGTTTTGTATGATGGCATGTCACGCATCAGATATCAAAATCGAACTAAAATAATATCGGACATATATTACATGCACTTGGATTAAATTAAAGATCGGATATACTTTCGGATTCGAAAAATATAAATCGTAACATGTCATATCATTTGGGTTGGGAAATTATATGGGGAAGTTCAGTGGGTTCACTCTTCGGGCTGAATTCCGCTTCGGATCAGTGGTTCCACCTTCGGGTCGTTCCACATCGGATGGTGACGATGTAGTTATAGTGGTTTTGGGGAACTTTACTCTTCGAACGGTGTATGGAGATGGGTGCAGGACATTACATTTTATGTCTCAAACTGTATGCATATGTATTTTGAGATGACTGTTGAACTGTGCTTGTTGTACGGATATCTGTTATGTGTTTTTATCTGCACTTTAGAGACACACTGAGCTTCATAGCTTACTCCCCCTTAGTTTCTCTTTCAGATACTCAGACTGATTAGGCGACTCGGTACTTGGAGCATCTCGTATTTTACTCGGATATATTATTATTAGTTATGAAATCTTTTCAATTATTTCGGATTAATGTTTTAACATATTTTTGAATATTTTGTAATTCGAACATTTGTGACATTCAAATTGGGATTGTTTTCGGCACGCGTTTCCAGATTTAAGACAAATGTTTTATTTAAATACTTAGAACTTGTTTTAATGATTGAGTTTGAAATTAATTAAGATATTTTATGGTAATTATTATTATTTAATAATAATTTTGATTTATAGATAAGAAAACTAAAATTTGTTACTTGAGGGGAAAGTTTTTTAAATTTGAATCCCAAGATTTAACCTAAGCAATTAGGTTAAATTTAGAGGTTACATCTATTATCTTAAATATGTCACATAAAAACATAGCATGGCAATTTAAGCATGTTTATCATTCGGATGACCAAGAGCTTCACTATGAACACATAATCAAGGCTCAAAAGGAGTATACATAATTTCTACCCACAAGCTACACACATAGTTCAACTTGTTGCATGAATCATTCAATGATCTAGAGATGGTGCATAACATGGATTAATCATTAGAAACACACTCAAGACATAACACGTGATAGGTTGACAACCAATTTTTGGAATTGAATTCTAAAATTAGAAGAAAGGAGAAGTTTGCGTACTTCTTCCTTGAGACTCACAATCAAAGGGTTTTTTTTTAAAAAAAAAGGCTTGAATCACTCAAACTAAATTCTCAAAATTTCCATGGATAATTCAAGCTTTCTCACCCCCTCTCTACTAACACTTGAAGGTTCGGTTTTGAAAAGCATGAAGGAAGATGATGAACATTTTTTTTCATGTCTACCTCATATTTGCCTTCATCATTTTCCTACAAGTATACATGTCATTATACTTGATAAATTTTAGCATGCAAACTCAAATTTTAGGCCATCATTCGATTTAGTCCCTTGTACAAAGAGCATTCTTTCTTTCTTTCATTTCTTTCTTTTTAGTCTTATACACTTAATTTAGCTATCATGATACACATTAGATTAATAGACTTAGAAATCAAGATAGTAACATTCTTCTAAGCCTAGTTTGGGGTATTACAATTCTCTCTCCCTAAAAAGAAATTCGTCCTCGAATTTTCTTGAGTTGAACAAGCAAGGATACTGATATGTCATAGTAGCTTCGGGTTTCCAAGTTGCTTCTTCAACTTTGTGATTTCTCCATAAGGCTTTTACAAGAGGGATAGATTTGGTACGAAGCCTTCTAACTTCGCGATCAAGAATTTGGATTGATTTTTTTTCGTAAGATAAATCTGGGTTAAGCTATACACTTTATTCTTTATAAAGCTTCAAATAGAGTCTTTTGATTGGATGTTTAATAACTTTTATTGTAGGCAAAATTAGCTAGCGGTACGGATTTCTCCCAGTCCTTTCCAAAACCAAATACACAAACTCAAAGCATACCTTCTGGGATTTGGACCACTGTTTCAGATTGACTATCATACCGAGGATAGAAAGCTGTTCAGAATTTAATCTTGGTTCCTAAAACTTTCTGTAAGGAACTCCAACTCTTGAGATGAACCGAGGATATCAATTTGAGATTATGAATGTGAAAACATTACGCAATTATATAACTTCTCAAACATACCAATCTGCTAACTTGTCTAAACTTAAGCTCATTCGAATAGATCTGAGACGTGCTGGCTTAGAGAATCTATTGATTAATCCCAAACTGTATTATTATCTTTGGAGGCAAAGGTAGACCATTCACAAGGTTCGAAGCTATACGATCCCATTTGTACTGGTGAAATTCGATAGGTTGTAGAAGTACTGTAGGAACCTAAAGCTCAACTATAATCTTTTGACATGTTTAACACTTGGTATAACTCTGCAATAGCAGACTTCATATCTAGCTTCTAATATAACTTCTTCAAATCCTTATATGTCTTAATAGGTTTGGGAGTATTCGAAAAGAGCTACTAAGAGCTTCTTGAAACATTTCCCTCTTAAGGGTTTCATCATTTGATACACAAAATCTATTTTGGAAATATAGTAGACCATTAGAATTTAGGGAAAAGTCTGGATTAAATTTATCTTTTATCTTAAACAAAATATTTTGAAGCTTAGAATCTGATTACCGAAGAGTCTTAGTTCTTGAAATCAAGTCAGACTGAACTTGAAGTTTGGTTAAAAGCTGTCGATTCCTTTGCAACATTGGAATGAGTACGAGTAAGAATTTAATTCAACTGAATAAAGCTTCGTTGTTAACTTCCATCTGGTAATATCCTGATTGAAGGTCGGTCCTAGAGAACAACGTAGCATTCTTAAGTTGACCAAACAAGTCTTCTATTTTCATCAACAGACACTTGTTCTTAATGGTAAGTTTATTCAATTATCGATAGTCGATGCAAAGCCTCATCGATCCATCTTTCTTTTATACAACAAAACCGGAGTTCCCTAAGAAGACAAATTGGGTTTTATGAAACCTTTATCATGAAGATCTTGCAATTGATTCTTGAATTCTTTAAGCTCGACCAGATCTATCCAGAAAGAAGTGATGAAAACTGGATTCGATCTAAATGGTACTTCAATCTTGAATTTTACTTCCCGGTTTGGAGGTAGACCTGATAGTTTTTTCAGAAATACGTTAGGAAATTCAGAAATGGCTAGGATATATTCAAGGATAAACTTAGTCTTATCAGCTTCGCATATGACAACAATTACAAAACTTGATTCAAAGGGTTTCTTATCTTACAAGGGTATAGATTCTTTCCCCAACCCATGAAGGAAAAGTCTTTTCTTATAACGATCTACTCAAGCATGGTGTTTACTTAACCGGTCTAATCCCAAATATGGTCGAATTCATGGAAAGGTAGGACTAAAAGATCAGTAGGAGAAAAGAATTCTCCGTACGAACAAAAGACAATTCTTATACACCATATAAAGGAATGAGTTGATTCAGAATCAAACAATACATATACAAGATTTGAGTGCAATTCAATTGTACTCACGAGGGTATAAGTTTCGATATTAGGTTAGCTGGTCTTATCAAAATCTTTGGTTGCACAACCAAAGGAAGAATGGGAGGAGTCGAGGAATCTTATGTCAGAGAAGCAACAAATTTATTGAATGTTTTCATTATACTTAAGGAAACATTCTTACAGTACAGGGTGATATAGAGGAGCTTTTTGTTGCTGCTAGTAACATTGTGAGAATTTTGATGTTCTTGGTTCATTCTTACACTTCCTCCTCCTTTGGAGAAGCTGACCGGGCTCTCATTATCCCGACCATGATGTGTCTCAAATGTTTCTAAAGGCTAATAACATATAAAAGTGAGCTTTTATCAGACATAGATCACAAGTATGTATAAAATTTAACTCCAAGGTGGCATATTTAACTTATGATGATGCAACGAGTCTCAGTTTAGTCCGAGAATTGATTAAACCTAAGCTCTGATACTAATAAATATAACACCCCTTATCCGATCTAGGAAATAAACCAGCTTAGGACGTGTTACCAAACAGACAACAAAGATAAATATTCAAGTCATACCAACAAATATAAAAATCATTTCTAAGATTTCTAGGAACTAAAATTTCCATTTGATCATATGGGTAACAACAGGTTAAAATCGTAGCAAGACAAAACAACTTGGTTGAATTCAAGTCTTTCAAAAGTGAGACACATTTGGGTTCTTATCTTATAAATTACCATCTTTTGCTATTACCAAATTAGATTTATCCATACGTGGTATTTTAATCTATGTTTACAACATAATTTATTTCAATACCAATCGAGACAAGGAGATGGACCATGATTGCATACAATAGGAGAACGAGGTTCGAACAAAACTTAGAACATAACAGATTCACTAACGACAATTTCATAGGATTCAAACAAAAGACGATTTAACAAAAGCATAAATAACTCAATGGTCCTTACAAGGGTTCGAACAATAGACAACCATATTAAGCTTATACAATTATTTGATACGATCCGAATAGCACTTAAGACTTCCCAAAAACTATCTAGAACGGGGCATACTTTTAGAACATAAAATTTCTTCAAGTTACACTAGTTTTTATATCATAACATAATTGTAAATTCATGATTGCTTAACACACTTATCCTGGCATCATTCGAAAACTCAAGCACTAAGGAAATCTCTTTTTTTTTCACCACGTAATTCACTTAATTAAGTTGTAAGCTTTTATTTCATAAAAATTCTTTATATCGCATTCAAATTACTAACAAAAATCATATCCATATAGTTCACGACTTCAACATAAGTGACATAATTCAATAATAATCTAAGATCACCTAGACATAGCAATGGCTTCTAAATACATATGCATTCAAGCAACCATTTCTTTAACATGTTAAACGTTTTAAACATATTCATAAGATATCTACATGTCATTCATAGGTAGCAACATGATAATTTAGCTCCCATACACACATGCATACATGTATACTACCAATCATAGGATCACAACAACCCACTCAATTCAAATAACCAACATAGAGCATATTAAGGGCCTTTACATACCATGTTAATTACTTAATTAACTTAAATACATATATAACCAGGAAAGATAAATGAATTGCCTTATGCATATATCATGTCTATGTGCCCCCACCTATGTAACGCCTCAATTTTCGGGCCTAGCGGTTTAAGGGTTTGTTAGACGGTCCGGTGGACCGAGTTAGGGATTCGAGTCAGATTCAGGAGTGAATATTTTTGTGGAAGATAAAAATATGGAAAATGGTTAAAAATTACTTTTTAATATATGAAAAATATTGGTGAAGTCAATTTTGGGAAATGGGTTTCGGAAGGGTGACATTTTGGTTAGTGACTAAATGTAATTTTTAAAAACTATTTTTAAAGGTGACTAAATTGTAAAGGATCAAATTCTTAGAATCCTTAAGGAGCTATTTTACCAAGTTTTTGCTGGTGGTTTCTTCCTTCAATTAATAATTTTTAACACGTGTTTTATAAAGTAATTACAAGGGATTTTGATAATGGAAAGTTAATTATTGATTTTAAAGAAATTTGACGTAAACTTTTCTCTTAACTTTTCTCTTCATTTCTTTTCTGCCAAATACTCTTGTTTTCATCAAAATCCATAGGTGAGAGATCTTTTTTACTTGGATTCTTGATTTGTAATTGCTTCTTTACCTTTTTATTTACAAAACCTCGTTGAAATCTTGTGTTTTTCTAGTTTTAATTAATTAATTAAGGGATAAATCACACAATGGAGGTAAGACTCATTTTTCTCCTCTATTGATGGTTCTTTACTGATATTCCCAAGTATTTGATCATTGATTTATGATTTATAATATGATTTTATGTTTTACAATAATTAATTGATTTAATTGGGTTTAATTGGTAAAAATATGAAAGATTCTTATTGGATTTGTTTCCCAATGTTGAGGATTGATTTTAAACATATTTTGGATGATTTATAATATTGATAAGTTGTTTTTAACATTGGAATCCCAAAACTCCTTGAATCCTTGATTATTAGGTTGTTAGATTTGTGTTTTTGTGAGTTATGGTGGCTGTCAAGTTGTTGGAAGTTTATGGATGAAATAATCTTGTTTTTAGATGTTGATTGAAGTGTTAGATTGATAGATTGTGGCTGCGTTGTGTTTGGAAGGAGTTAAATGATGATTTCGGTTGTTGTGGTTGGACAATTGTGAAAGGATTGTAAGGTTTTGCAAGGAATTGTTGTTGCAGTGTTTTGAATGCATTGAGATGAATTAATCCTCTGCTATGATGTGGTTAAAATAGGAGAGGTGATAGGTGAAGCTTTGGAGGCTTCGAACGCTTGATTTCGCATCAGCGAATTGAGGTTTTCGCGTATCGGTGAGTGAGAACGTGGAATTCAGCTTTGAAATGATTTAAAGGTGGTTTATGGGAGTTTAAAATAAGCTTGAAATGTTGGTTTAAACTCGAAAGTAAGTATGATGTGGTTTTCTCTCTCAGTCGTGCTTTTATGAAATGGTTTTTTGCACTTATTTTTATTTATGTTGTACTTACTGTTTAAGCATGTTTTAAAGTATGTGAGATACTGTTTTTGATCATGATATGATGGTGGATGCACGTGGTAAGTGATCCATGTAAGTATATGGTTTATACTTGAGTTTTAAGCATGTGTTGTTGCTTGGAAAATGGTTTGGTTTAATGCTTGTAAAAACAATGAGGTAAATGGTGAATTATATTGGCAAGTGATGTGGTTTTAAAATTTGTTATCGGATATAGTTGGTCGGCCATAGGATTGATAGTGCAATATAATAAGTCGCCTTGGATGTTGAGGGGTTTTGATTTGGTGTACCGAAAACTTCATCCAAGTACTCTAACGGTCGAGGGGTTATATGATACTGTAAACTCTCGTTAGTGGATTAAGCATCTAACTGATAATTGGGGTTAGTGTGTCCGTGAGTTGTAAATTGTACTCGGTTGGTAATGTACCGCGATTGTGATTGTATCGCTATTCCGGTTGAGATGGCTTGAAGTGTTGGGAGAACACTTGTTGAATCCGTGTATCCGATGAACTATTTTGGAAATGGAATTGATTAATAATCACTTGTAAGCCAATATAAGTGTTAATGTATCATTGAAAGGTTTATGTTGTATAATGTGATTTATACATGTTTACTCTTTAAGCTTTGCATATGGTTGTTATGCATGAGAATACTTAAATTGAGGTTTAGCAATGGGATTTGCTGTTGGTTAATGATACATGTTGCATATGAAAGTGCATGGTTTTCAAGGCATGATAATGTTTTATAAGATGTTTAAAAGATGATTGAAATGAGATTTCTATGTGTTGTTGAGAAATGGTTTTAATGCATTGAGGATGTGTTGTTTTTGAGCACTCCTCACTAAGCCTAGTGTGCTTACGCTCTCTTTTTTCATCAACGCAGAGAACTAAAGTCTCTGAAGGCAGTGGGAAGTAAGGGATCACAAAAAGACTTGGTATCAAAAGTATGTTTTTGGACTAGACTATAAGTAATAAGGGCAATGGGGTTTTCGTTGTTTTTTTGGGAGGTGTTTGCTAAACTCCCTATTGGAGTAAGTTTGTTTTGTTGCTTTTGGGTTGTAAAAGGCCATTTTAGATTGGTTGTGGTGATGGTTTGAGATTTCAAGTTTGGCTTGCTTTGATTTTTAGGAAGCATGCATCTAGATTTACATTTGAAGTATGATGTCATGATTTGATGTTGAAACTAGGTTGTTTTGATGTGGGTTGGCCCTGGAATATGTTGGATTTATGTTAGAAGTATGCTAGGGTATTTTGGTTTATTCGAAAGCATGTATCAACAAAAGTGGACATTATAGGTCCAAGCACAACTATATTGGATGTAAGTATATGGTTTACACTTGAGTTTTAAGCAAGTGATGTGATTTTAAAAATTGTTATCAGATATAGTTGGCCAACCATAGGATTGATAGTGCACTATAATAAGTCGCCTAAGATGTTGAAGGGTTTTGATTTGTTGTACCAAAAACTCCATCCAAGTACTCTAACGGTCGAGGGGTTATACGGTACCGTTAACTCCTATTAGTGGATTAAGCATCTAACCGATGATTAAGGTTGGTGTCCCCGTGAGTTCTAAATTGTACTCGGTTGGTAATGTACCGCGATTGTGATTGTATCGCTATTCCGGTTGAGATGGCTTGAAGTGTTGGGAGAACATTATTGAATCCGTGTACCTGATGAACTATTTTGGAAATGTAATTTGGTTAATAATCACTTGTAAGCCAATATAAGTGTTAATGTATCACTAAAAGGTTTATGTTGTATAATGTGATTTGTACATGTTTACTCTTTAAGCTTTGCATATGGTTGTTGTGCATGGGAAGGCTTAAATTGAGGTTTAGCAATGGGATTTGTTGTTGGTTAGTGATACATGTTGCATATGTTGAATATGCTGGGTTTTAAAGATGTAAAGTGCATGGTTTTCAAGGCATGATAATGTTTTATAAGATGTTTAAAAGATGGTTGAAATGAGATTTCAATGTGTGGTTGAGAAATGTTTTTAATGCATTGATGGTGTGTTGTTTTTAAGCACTCCTCACTAAGCCTGGTGTGCTTACGCTCTCTTTTTCCATTAATGCAGAGAACTAAAGGCTCTGAAGGCAGCGGGAAGCAAGAGATCACAAAAAGTCTTGGTATTAAAAGTATGTTTTTGGACTAGAATATAAGTAATAAGGGCAATGGGGTTTTCGTTGTTATTTTGGGAGGTGTTTGCTAAACTTCTTGTTGGAGCAAGTTTGTTTTGCTGCTTTTGGGTTGTAAATGGCCATTTTGGATTGGTTGTGGTGATCGTTTGAGATTTCAAGTTTGGTGATTCATTAGTTTAATTTATAGATTCATGATTCTTCTTAAACAAGGTATCTTTTTAGAATGATGACTTGTCACATAAATTATCAAACATGGCATCTCATTCACATAGTTACTTATCACGTAAGTTATCAAACATAAAATGTCATAACATAGCTACTTATCACATAAGTATCAAACATAACATGTCATAACATAACTACTTATCACATAAGTATAAAACATGGCATCTCATACACATAGTTACTTATCACGTAAGTTATCAAGATAATTCATTAGTTTAACTTGTAAATTAATTATTTTGTCTTTATCATAGCCTTGAGAATCAAATAACAACCTAAGTACACAAATTCCCAACCAACTATCGCAAAATAAATTGGTACTCGCAGTACCGATCAATCCCTCCTACTGTTGCCAAGTGACCATAACACTTCCCTCCTACTGTCGCCAAATAAGGACCGTAGTCCACCCCAAACACGAGCTCTATGGACTCTATGGCATGCCAACTATACCTAAGTCTGACTCGAGAACAAGGCTTTCATATTTATCTTATCTTATTAGAGATAGATTGAGTTCCTTGTCAAAATATCATATTAACAAAGCTTATTGCCCTTTCATTTTAGGCATGTGTTCACATCATGTGAATTTCTCAATACAACTTTTCTCATCTTGTTCGAATAGCATATCTTATTCGTATCAGAATCAGAACTGAACATAGATTCATAGTCAAAATATCAAATGGCAAGACTTATTGTTTATCATGTCAATCATTTACATAATTCATGTATAATTCTAAGTTTGATGATTTATCTAGTTCAAAGGTTTGCATAGCAAAATTTCATTTCAAGCATGTGTCAATCTCAATATGAGCATAAAAACCATACAAGCAATTTGCCTTTTCAAAGGCTAATTATGATTTAGGTACTTACCTCAATCCAAGCATATTCCACCATAGCTTAACTCAAAAATAATATAACACAACTTAAAATTTACAAAAGATGCTCGAGAAGGTTTTAAGCCTATCCCGAGACTTTAAACTACACTCACAGTTTGTTCCAAGCTAGTTTTGCTCTCGAATCACAATCCTCTTTTTGCTTATCTACACTTTGATCTACCTTAGTCCTCACTCCATAAATTCCTTCTTGGTCTAAATATAACAAAGTGTACAATCATATATTAGAACAATTCCTAACAATCATTAGAATTCCTAACAATCATTCACCTGCAAAAAAACTCCATTTCTCATGTATACAATCATATAAACACAAAATAGTCCACTAATATTCTTAAATATACAAAACAGTCCAAGAGGCCTTTGATAAGGTTAAGCAATACTTGTTAAATCCTCTGGTGTGAGTGCCACCTACACTAGAAAAACCTTTGAGTTTGTATATAGCAGTGTTTGAAAATTCCATGTGTTGCATATTAGGCCGGCATGATGAAACGAGAAGGAAAGAACGTGTTATTTACCACCTTAGTAAGAAAGTTACCGATTGTGAGTCAAGGTACTCTTCTACAAAGAAGCTATGTTGTGCTTTAGTTTGGACTGCTCGCATACTTCGTACATGTTATACCATACAACATGTTTGATCGCAAAGCTAGATCTCATAAATACATGATGAAATCCTCGACCTTATCAAGAAGAATAACCCGATGGCAAATCTTTCTTTTTGATATGAAATTGAATATGTAAGTCAGAAGTCCATCAAAGGTAGCTGTTGCAGACTTCCTAGGAACTCGTACTTCAGCAGAATATGAACCTTTGAGTTTCAACTTTCGTGATAAGGATCTGATGTATTTGACTGTTAGCGAAAAGGAGTTGTCTACTGAAAAGTCCTAGAGAATGAACTTTGACGAAGTTTCAATGTACTCGAGCATAAAGTTAGGGAAATCATGATTTCTCCATAAGGGAATCGTTACCCCTTTATTAGTTGATTAAATTTTGAATGTACCAGTAATGTGGTAGAATACGAAGCATGTATTATGGACTTCGTGCAACCATTCAACGAAAGATCAAAAACCTCGAAGTATATGGTAATTGATCATTAATGATCTATCAAATCTGTGGAGAGTAGGAAGCGAAAGATGGAAAATTGATCAAATATAAAAAATTATTCTCAAGTTAATAGAAAGTTTGAGAATATATTTTTCCATTAATTTCTTCGAAGAAGAAAATCAAATGGATGACGCATTGTCAACTTTGGCTGGTGCACTCAAAGCAAATAGAGAAGTTATATAATGTCAATCCAAATGAGCATTTATAATTCACATGTTAGCTGTTATGCCATCAAAGATGAAGTTGATAATCGCTCATGGTATTGTGAATCTATGATATTTTACAATACATTAAGTAACAAAAATACCCTAAAGGGGCAACTGAAAACGACAAGAGGACAATCTAAAGAATGGCTGTAGGGTACATCTTGGATGGAATAATTCTATACGAAAGAGCAAGTGATCAAACACTACTCAAAAGCGTAGATAGTCACGAGGCAAAGAAGATTATAGAAGAATTCCATGAGGGAATTTGCGAGATTTATGCAAATGACCGCACTATGTCTAGACAGATTCTGAGGTTGGAATATTTCTAGGTATTTACGGGTGAAGATTGTATCAATTTTTCCTAGAGATGCCATAAGTATCAGATTTATAGAAATAAAATTCATGTAGCCTCTTCACCTCTTCATGTTATGACGGCTCTGTGGCCATTCTCAATGTGGGGAATAGATGTGGTCAAGCCAATAATGCCTAAGGCATTAAATGGACAATGTTTTATCTTTGCAATGATTGATTATTTCACCAAATGGGTGGAATTTGCTACGTATACAAACGTAACCAGATTGGCATTGTACAAGTTCTTAAACATGGAAATCATTTATTGGTACGGTCTACCAAAAATGATCATTTTTGACAATGCCACAAATTTAAACAACAAAGTGATGATAGAAGTATGTGAACAATTTATGATCAAGCATCATAACTAAGTACCTTATCGCCCATAGATGAATGGGGCCATCGAGGCAGCTAACAAAAATATCAAAAGCATAGTTGAGAAAATGGCGGTAACATATAAAGACTTGCATGAGAAATTACCCTTCGGTTTGCTTGCATATCTCACATCAGTACGTAAGTCTACAAGGGCAACTCCGTTTTCCTTCGTTTATGAAACGAAGGCAGAACTAACAGTGGATGTCGAATTTCCATTGTTCTATAAATTAATGGAGCTCAAATTGGATGAAGCCAAAGTAATCCGAGTTAGACATGACCAACTGAATCTAATAGAGGAAAAAAGATTGAAGGCTACCCATTATGGGAAAATGTACCAAAAATGAATGATACAATCTCAAAATAAGAAATTTCGACCAAGAGAGTTTTGTGAAGAAGATTTGGTATTAAAAAAGATGTTGCCCATGCAAAAAAGACTTCAGAGTAAAATGGATGCCAAATTGGGAAGGTCAATTTGTTGTGAAGAAAACTTTATTAGGTGGGGCACTAATCTTAGTTGGGATTGACGAAAGTGAGTTATCAAATCCCATGAATTATAACTCAGTGAAAAAGTATTACACTTGAAGTTTCGAAAATACCAAGAGGTGAAGACCCGAAAGGTCTCTGTTAGTAAATAAAGAAAGAAAAAAAAGGAAAAACCAAGAGATGAAAACTTGAAAGGCCATGTTGGTAAAACAAAAGAAAAAATAGAAAAATACCAAGAGTTGAAAACCTAAAAGGGACCTGTTGGTAAAATGGAGAAACAAATGGTTAAAGATGAAAACCCGTAAAGGGTGTCTTGGAATCAATTGAAAATTTAGATTAGATAGTTCGAGCCTGATTACATTTGGTGGTTTCTTTGAAGTCTCATTTAGAATGTAGACAATTCATATATATTCAGATGTTGTTCGAAGAAATCAAGCTCTACTTAGCAGATGCCACAATCAGAAAAGATTGTTGAGTGATGTGGATGTGAAGTCTCAAAATTTGATATCGGGGGGCATTTTATCTCTTTGTTTTGATATTTGTTCTCTAACATTTCTTTATCTTTAAATCTTCGGCCATTTTAATTCAAGAAGAGGAATTTTTTATGTTTTCTTTACCTTATGTTTCCATATGTTTGTCATTAAAATTTGTGCATTCTATTGATAATTGTTAAACTCGTCCCTTTATTCTTGGAGTTCACAATATGTTAATAAACAGATAATTTAACATACATAGCATTACTCAAACGATGAAAGGTTTAAAACACATTGATGATATACAATATACTCATGAGTATCTTTCTTTGATGAATTGAAAATGTTAGAATGCAAGAAGTCTGATAATGAAGCAGAAAAGGCAATAACACAAGAACATCGACCTGAAGGGAGACAAAATCCAAAAATAAAAAGATATTGTTTGCAAAAAGTTTCATGCATTTTGAATAAGAGCATATATACATTTTTGCATATAAGATGGAAACATTTACAACATGTGTATCTTTAATTTTTTCACAAAAATAGGTGTATAAGATATGTCATGAATGGAATTGTCAAACTCAAGCATCTTCGAGTTGGGTGAGTGGAGTCTCATACCGAGAAGTATTTTCTCGACGTATAGCGTCCTCAAGATGAGTGAGTGGAGTCTTACTCTTATAAATGAGTTGCTATTATTTGATCTTGCCTCTCCGTGATGGTATGACTGGGTCCAAGTTGTTGTTTATTCCTACTTCTCTATTGATAGTGTAGTGGGGTTCGAGTTGCTATTTTTTTATTCTACTTCTCTGTTGATGGTGCGGTAGAGTCTAAGTTGTTATTATTCTATCCTATCTCTCTGTTGATAGTGTGATTGAGGTCCATGCCATTGTTTAATCATGCTCATCCGTTGATGGTGTAGTAAGGTTTGAGTTGTTATTATTCGATTTTGTTTCCCTGTTGATGGTACGATAGAGTCTAAGTTGTTATTATTCGACCATGTCCCTCAATCGATGGTGTGATTGGGTCTAAGTTGTTGTTCAATCCTGCTCCTCTATTGATAGTGTTGTGGGGTTTGAGTTGCCATTTTTTATTTTGCTTCTCCGTTGATGGTACGGTATAGTCTAAGTTGTTAGTATTTGATATTGTCTCTCCGTTGATGGTGTGATTAGTCCAAGTTGTTGTTCAATCATGCTCCTCCATTGATGGTGTAGTAAGGTTTGAGTTGTTGTTATTCGATTATGCTTCCCCGTTGATGGTGCGATAGAGTCCAAGTTATTGTTATTCGATCTGGTTCCTCCGTTGATGGTGTAGCTGGGTTCAAGTTGCTCTCATCTGATCTTATTCCCCCATTGATGGCATAACAAGGTCTAAGTTGTAGTTATCCAATCCCGCCCTTCTGTTGATGGAGTAGTTGGGTCCAAATTATTGTTATTCGATTTGGTTCCTCTGTTGATGGTGTAGTCGGGTCCAAGTTGCTCCCATCCGATCTTGTTCCTCCGTTGATGGTGTAACAAGGTCCAAGTTGTAGTTATCTGATCTTGCCCCTCTATTGATGGAATGGTTGGGTCCAAGTTATTATTATCCGATCTGGTTCTTCCGTTGATGGTGTAACCAAGTCCAAATTGCTATCCAGTCCTGATCTTCCGTTGATGGTGTAGTAGGGTTTGAGTTGATGATATTCGATTCTACTTTTCCGTTGATGGTGTGATAGAATCTAAGTTGCTATTATTCGATCTTGTCCTTTCGTTGATGATGTGACTAGGTCTAAGTTGTTGTTCAATCCTGCTCCTCCGTTGATGGTGTAGTAGGGTTTAAGTTGATGATTATTTGATTTTGCTTCTCCGTTGATGATACGGTAGAATCTAAGTTGTTATTTTCTAATCATGTCCCTCCGTTGATGGTGTGACTGGGTTCAAGTTGTTGTTTAATCCCGCTCCTCCGTTGATGGTGAGTAGAGTTTAAGTTGCTGTTATTTGATTCTACTTCTCCATTGATTGTGTGGTAGAATCCAAGTTGCTGTTATTTGATCATGTCTCTCCGTTGATGGTGTAGCTGGATTCAAGTTACTGTTATCCAATCTTTCTTCGCTGTTAATGTGTAGTAAGGTTTAAGTTGCTGTTATTCGATTTTGCTTCTCCGTTGATGGTACGGTAGAATCCAAGTTGTTGCTATCCGATTATTTCCCTCTGCTGATGGTGTGACTGGGTTCAAGTTGCTGCTATCCAGTCTTGCTCTACCGTTGTTGGTTTAGTAAAGTTTGAGTTGTTTTTATTTGATTCTACTTCCTCGTTAATGGTGCGGTAGAATCCAAGTTATTGTAATCCAATTATGTTCTTTCATTGATGGAATGACTGGACCAAATTTACTGACTTCCGGTTATGCCTCTTCGTCGCGTGTTGTAGCTGGGCAAAATTTATTGACTTTCGATCCTGCCTCTTTATTGGTGTTGTAGCTCAATCAACCCTATTGACTTCAGACCTTGCCTCTTTGTCAGGTGTTATAGCATGATCAAACTATACCATTCTTTGGTACTGCCTCTTTTCCGGGTGTTGTAGCTCGACCAAATCTACTCTTTTAAATCATGTCTCTTCGTCAGAGTTGTAGCTGGATCAAACATAAGAACCTTCACCTTTCGATCCTGACTCTTCGTTAGTGTGGCGGCTAGATCAAAGCCATTTTGGCAAGTCCTACAGAAATGTTGGCGTAATGTTCTTAAACACGACAAAGTTTAAGATAATGGATAATTCAAATGTGCGTCGAAAATCCATTTTTACAATGGTCAAAGGAAAATAAATCCTTTGGAAAAATCCAATTTCAAGATTGGTATAAACTGAATGTACCAGGGGAATGGTACAGCTAACCCGGAGCAAATAACTACCGATAAAGGCAACTCAAAACTGTTGATCTCTGTGCATTTGGAAAAAAACGCAAAAAAATCTAACTATAGATATTTTTGAATCAAATGTTCATACCTTCATCATTCGATCCTGCCTCTTCGTCAGTGTTGTAGCTGAATTAAATATCAAAACCTTCACCCTTCAATCTTGTCTCCTCATCGGAGTTGTATTTAGATCCAATTCAGAATCTTCGTCTTTCGATCCTGTCTCTTTGTCAGTATTGCAACTGGATCAAGTTTTGTAGACCTTGCCTCTTCTTCAATGTTGCAGCTGGGCCAAATTTTCTCCAAGTATTGCTTCGTCGTCACAGTCGTAGCAAGCCGAACTCAATTTGTCTTCCCTAATGGATCCCATAGTTTGAAGATTTTGCCCCCAAGAGCGGTGAGAAGATCAAGTGAAGCCCAAGAAGGGGCGATGGCATAAGAAAGAACTCAGATATGACCGGACAAAATGATTATTCTTTTGTCTTTGCTCTATTCCGGGTACACAGTAATAAGCAAAGCGGGGCAACTGTCATAACCCGTTTTGTCTGGGCCTTTAAGCCTAATAGCCAAAATCCAAATCAAAATTCACCCAAAAATAGCATCCCTTTATTATTATTATTGTTGTATCTGATCCAATTACCCTTGCCCATTTAACCCAAAACTGGCCCAACTAAATAACCCCACCCAATATCAATTAATCTAACCCTAATTAACCAAAAAAAAACCCTAAGAACCCTAAAGACCACTCATGCCGCTGCCCTTTTCACTTAGCCTTCCCCGAGTGTGGTCGTCATGCGCGGCGGCTCACTGTCCTGTGGCCGCCGCGTGTGCCTTCCCCACTGCCACTCTGGCAAGCCACTGTCACCACTGCCCAAGCCGCTATCCTCAGTTGCAAAAAATATAGATCATTATTAGATCTGAAAAAATCTGAAAAGTATGCAAATTTTATTTTATTTATGAATATTTTGGGGTTAGAAAACCCGAAAAAATTAGTTTGAAAGGGGGAAGAATTGAGAGTTCGAACGAAATAAAAAAGAGAGAATTTTTGGTTTGAAATAATAAAAAGAGACATTTTCAGTTCGAATATAAAAAAACTTATATTTCTTTTGATTTAGACAAAAAAGCCAAAAAATAAAAATAGAATCTAATCAAAAAATAAAAAAGGTAAAAAATAGAATACCTTTCTTCCTTCATAGATCTACACATGTAGGAAACTCTTTTAGAAAATCCAAGCCCGAATTCGGATTTAGAAGGCGAAAAGGTGTCGGAAAAGCCTAAGCTTTAAAGTCTTCAGCCACCGACAGACGACGGACGACGCTAGCGAACAGCGGTACACGGCGAGGAGAGGAGCCGACAACCAACAGACAGATAGAGAGTAGAGAAGTTGAGAGAATCAATAGGAGCTCTCAATTTTTTTATATGAACCTGATGTAAATGTTTTCTTGGATAAAATGGGTACTTATACATTTCACAAAACGATGACGTTTTGGGCATCACCATTCAAGCCCAAATGACGTCGTTTTGAGCCCTGACCCACATATATGATTCGACCACAAACCTGCGCCATTTTTAAAAAAGGGGGAAATTACACTCGCAACCCCTTCATTTTTGTATTCTTTACGTTTGTGCGACTTGGTTTTTGTTTTCTTTCATTTTCGTCCCTTATTTTAGATTTTAAAATTTGTTTTCTTTTACAATTTGATCACTTTTTTTGTTTTTATTATTGTTATATTATTATTATTATTATTATTATTATTACTATATGTATATTATCATTCATATTCATATTCATATTATTATTATTATTATTATCATATCTATGTATATATATATTATATTTCTTAAATTTTCCTATTACATATTGTAGTATATTGTATATTGTATATATATGTTCTTTATATATATATATATAACGTTATATGCATATATATGTGTGTGTGTGTGTATAACGTATAGTATATTTTATTTGTAAAATTGTCCTATTTTTTATGTATATTATATATATAGATATATTATTACCATTATTATTATATATGTGAATTATAATATTTTTTTATTTTGGTTCAAATATATTTTTAAGGATATTAAACTCATTTTAATATTTAAGGGATATTCTCCATTTTATTTTGGGAACCGACTAAGAAATGGTGTCCTGACTCATTCAGGTGTCATCTTCCTCGATTGATGTAAATAAGGAAATATTCTTCTTATACCTCTATTTTCGGGGATTAAATTTTAAATTAAAGTTCGAATTTTGGTTTTCTTGCGAAGACAACACTAAATCAACGCGGTACCAATTTTGGGCGCTGTGTCGGTGCTAATACTACCAAAGTGGCCGGTTGCGACTCCATCTTCCGTTTTTTATTTCTCACAAATTTTTCTTCCCTTTTTCAATTTCCCCGGTATTCTATTGGGAGTGACATCCCGGTCTTTTTGTCAGAGTTGTAGCTGGATCAAACATAAGAACCTTCATATTTCGATCCTGACTCTTCGTTAGTGTGGCGGCTGGATCAAAGCTATTTTGGCAAGTCTGACATAAATGTTGGCGTAACGTTCTTAAACACGAAAAAGTTTAAGATAATGGATAATTCTAATGTGCATCGAAAACCCATTTTTACAATGGTCAAAGGAAAATAAATCCTTTGGAAAAATACAATGGCAAGATTGGTATAAACTGAATGTACCCATGGGAATGGTACAACTAACCTAGAGCAAACAACTACCGATAAAGGCAACTCAAACCTGTTGATCTCTGTGCATTTGGAAAAAATGCAAAAGAAATCTAACTGTAGATATTTGTGAATCAAATGTTCAAACCTTCATCATTCGATCCTGCCTCTTCGTCAGTGTTGTAGCTGGATCAAATATCAAAACCTTCACCCATCTTGTCTCCTCATCGGAGTTGTATTTAGATTCAATTCAAAACCTTCATCTTTCGATCTTGTCTTTTTTTCAGTATTGCAACTTGATCAAGTTTTGTAGACCTTGCCTCTTCGTCAGTGTTGCAGCTGGGCCAAATTTTCTCCAAGTATTGCTTCGTCGTCAGAGTCGTAGCAAGCCGAACTCTTTTTGTCTTCCCCAATGGATCCTATAGTTTGAAGATTTTACCCCCAAGAGCGGTGAGAAGATCAAATGAAGCCCAAGAAGGAGCGATGGCGTGAGAAAGAACTTAGATATGACCTGACAAAATGGTTATTCTTTTGTCTTTTCTCTATTCCGGGTACACATCAATAAGCAAAGCGGGGCAACTGTCTTAACCCGTTTGGTCCGGGCCTTTAAGCCCAATAGCCAAAATCCAAATTAAAAATCACCCAAAAATAGCATCCTTTTATTATTATTATTATTATTATTATATCTGATCCAATTACCCTTATCCATTTAACCCAAAACTAGCACAACTTTTTGATTCTGCTTCTCCGTTGATGGTGCGGTAGAGTCCAAATTGTTATTATTCGATCATGTCTCTCCGTTGATGGTGTGGTTGGGGTCCAAGTTGTTGTTCAATCCTACTCCTCCGTTAAGGGTGTAGTAAGGTTTGAGTTGTTGTTTTTTGATTCTGCTTCCTCGTTGATGGTACATGATAGAACCCTTCGCTTTCGAGATCTCAGGGTTGTAAGTCTGTTCTATATAAGACCTCTTTTGCTTATGAGTTTCTTCTATATAAAACTCATTGCTTTGAAATCTTCAAGTTTCCCCTATATTGAACATTGGGATGGTACTCCGCTTTTTGATGGCACGAGTACCAAGAATTTCTCCATTGCTTCTCAAGAAGCTGAAGGCTGGGAGACCAGACGGTAATATCTTGCTTTCTCATCGTAGCAGCATAGAGAGCACCTGCCAAAACAAATATAGTGTTTCGATGATATGTATTAGTGTGTGCCTAACTTAGGGATGTCTATCTACACATGATGCATGAATAATGGCATCGTTACGTGAACGCCCTTTCGTGACGATCGACCTTTCTTTGACCATCCTTTTGTTTCTTTCTTCTTCTTCTTGATTCCTTGTGCTAACAGTATCCCCTCTGATTTTTAGGCCTAACCATCTTAGCCTTCTTTTCTCAAATTCTCGGCTCCTTTTTCCAAAGTGCCTTTTCAAGTCTTTGTTTTTCTTTTTAGTGTCATCTCGATCTTTTATCATTTATTTCTTTCTTTCTCCTTTCTCTTTTCTTTCTTTGTTTTTTCTTCTTCTTTTTTCCTTTTCCTTTTCTTTTTTTTTCTTTTTTCTTTTTATTATTATTTCTTCTTTTCTTTTTTTTACAGTGCCCTTTTAGGTTTTTATTTTGAAATTATTTTATCTTAGCAAGCCTTTCACTTTAGTCGTCTCCTTGGTTGAAGTCTTCCATTCGCTTGGACCTCGGTACATAGGAAAAGTTTGAGATTCATTTCTGCCCTAGAACCAACTGTACCTGAAAAGGAAACACAACAATACCCAAAAATCTTTTGCTTATCATGAATCTATATTAACCTCCTTGAAGGACGTTTGGTAGAAGAGATAAGAGAAGGCTTAATGTAATACTTCATTAATGCTTGAAAATTTGGAATAATTTAAAAGTCATGGCAAACATGGAAGAAAAGGAAAATAAAGCATGATGCAATGTCCCAAACATCGACTGCATAAATGATTCGAGATCCCATCGACCGAAGCATATTTCTCGCTTGAGGTTCTTCACTAAAGCGCCTAATATCCTAGGGTACTAGATTGATATCTAGGGTACTAGATTTTCTCCCGATGATGAATCTCTTCCAAATTGGGAACCAGTTGTGAATCAATACTTCGTGTTGGTGAAATGCAAATATTAAAATGTTATAATGGTTTCATGCAATTAATGCAAAATAAATGAGTTTAATATGATGTGATCAAAAGAGAGAAAAAAGAGTTAGTCCAAATTAAAATGAATGAATAAATAATCGTAATAAAGTAGAAAATTAAAACAAGTAAAAAAATTGTACATAAATAGCAAATAAAGGCACTCAAAGCCTAAAAAAGATGGCTAAATGGGCAGAGTTTCGCATGGCTTGAAAGGTTGGCTCTTACGGCTCACAATATACAAGTTGGATCTAAAGTAAAGGGTACCCGAATTGTCGCGAGGATATTGATTCGGGGGAATACGACCCTTATACCATACAGGGTGAAAACCCCGTGAAATATAAGGACCGAAATCCAGGAGCACGTTACAACACTATACGGAGGTGAAAACCCTACAAAGCGAAGTAATCTCTCCCACTTAAGGGTTGAGGAGCTTGGGTAGAAAGATCATGCATGAATGTCGAGGGATTAAAAATTAAATTAAATAAAATTTTTGAATTTCTTGCAAGACAACACAAAACCAACATTGGTTTGACTCTCTAAAAAATGTCTCCAGCGGAGTCGCCATCTGTAATAAAGGTTGTATTGAAAATTTTAATTTTAAAAATATTTGGAAATTCGCAATAGAGGAGATGACACCCGAAGACCGAGATGAAACTCCCAATAGAATACCGGGAAAATTGAAAAGGGAAGAAAAAATTATGGGAAATAAAAAAGGGAAGATGGAGTTACCACCGGCCACTTTGGTAGGCCAGAAACCGTTAAAAATTAACCAAAGACTCAAAACGTTTGGGTTCAAGAGTCGGTTACGCGTGGGGAAGGATTAACACCCCCACATCGCCCAAAATTGGTACGGCGTTGATTTAGTGTTGTCTTTGCAAGAAACAAAAATTTGAACTTTAATTTAAAATTTAATCCCCAAAAATAATGGTCTAAGAAGAACATTTCCTTATTTACAACAACCAAGGAAGATGACACCTGAATGAGTCAAGACACCACTTCCTAGCCGGTTCCCAAAATAAATTGGAGAATATCCCTTAAATATTAAAATGAGTTTAATATCCTTAATAAAAATTATATCCGAACCGAAATAAAAAATATTATAATTCACATATATAATAATAATGGTAATAATATATCTATATATCTATATCTATATACATTACATATACATAGAAAAATAGAAAAACTTTGCAAATAAAATATACTATACGTTATACACATAATATATATAATACGATATAATATACATATAACGTTATATATATATATATATATATATAAATAAAGAACATATATATACAATATACTACAATATGTAATAGGAAAATTTAAGAAATATAATATATATTATACATAGATATGATAATAATAATAATAATATGAATATGAATAATAATAATAATATACTTATAGTAATAATAATAATAATATAAAAATAATAAAAACAAAAAAGTGATCAAATTGTAAAACAAAACAAATTTTAAAATCTAAAATAAGGGACGAAAATGAAAGAAAACAAAAACTGAGCCACACAAACATAAAGGATACAGAAATGGAGGGGTTGCGAGCATAATTTCCCCCTTTTTAAAAATGGTGATATATTTTATCCACGGGTCAAATCACGTATGCAGGTCAAGGCTCAAAACGGCGTCGTTTGGGCTTGAATGGTGATGCCCAAAACGACGTCGTTTTGTGAAATGTATAAGTACCCATTTTATCCAAAAAAATTCATTTGTCATAGGTTCATATAAAAAAATTGAGAACTCCTATTAATTTTCTCAACTTCTCTGCTCTCTATCTGTCGGCCGGTCGTTGGCTCCTCTCATCGCCCTCTTTCGCCGCTCGTCGACGTCGTCCATCGTCCGCTGGTGGTCAAAAATTTTAAAATTTGGACTTTTCCGACACTTTTTCGCCTTCTAAATTCGAATTTGGGCTCAAATTTTCTAAAAGAATTTCTTACGCGTGTAGATCTACGAAGGAATAAAGGTATTCTATTTTTTTACCTTTTTATTTTTTTGATTTGATTTTTTTATTTTTTGTCAAAATCAGAAGAAAGATAAGTTTTTTATATTCGAACTGAAATCGTCTTTTTTTTATTTTTCGAACCAAAAATCCTCTCTTTTTTATTTCGTTCGATCTCCCGATTTGTCCCCCTTACAAACTGATTTTTTTCCAAGTTTCAAAACCCCAAAATATTCATAAATAAAATACAATTTGCATGCTTTTTAGATTTGTTTTCATATCTAATAATGATCTATATTTTTGCAGATTGAGGATGGCGGCTTGGGCGATGGTGACAGTGGCTTGCCAGAGTGGCGGTGGGAAGGGCGCACGTGAAAGTCACAGGGCATTGAGCCGCCGCGCATGATGCCCACGTATGGGGAAAGCTAAAGGACAAGGGCGGCGGCAGGAGTGATCTTTAGGGTTCCTAAGATTTTTTTGGTTAATTAGGGTTAGATTAATTGATATTGGGAGGGGTTATTTAGTTGGGCCAATTTTGGGTTAAATAGGTAAGGAAAATTGGGTCATGTATAATAATAATAAAGAGATGTTATTTTTGGGTGAATTTTATTTTGAATTTTGGCTATTGGGGTTAAAAGTTCGGACAAAATAAGTTATGACATTACTGAGATCGAGCAATGTAATTTTTGAACTTTACTCTTTAGATTTGCTTCATTTCATGCTAATTTTGCTAAAATTAACTCGGGTTTCGGACTCGGGGGAAGGAAATGAGTGTTTCATACTCTTTGTTTGAGTTTCGGCCATTATCGATGAGGGTGAGTAGCAGCGGCCCGCGGTGTGCATGCCATTAAGAGAGAAGAGAGCATTTTGTTTCTATTCTTGGTTAAAAGACAAAATGAACTAAATAGACATTAAAATTAGTTTTAAATGAAAGCATATTGTAATAAATGAAAAGATTTAAAAATCCTTTTTAATCACTCAAAAATTATGCATCTGGGAGGGAGATAGCCCGCCTATTTTTTTGTTGTAGGGTAAATTTGCACTTAGGGAATTGTCATATTTAGCATTTTTCCATTTAGGTCTAGATTCTTTGCCTTAGGTTTAAATTAATGCAATTTAGTCCTATTTTAATTTTGATTTGATTGCTTTTGGCATGTGGATTTAGATTTCATTCAATTTAATTTCAGTTTAGGTTAGTTTAATTAAATTTCAGCCTATAGGATTACGTTCTTTTAAATTAGATAATAAAATATATTAATTAGCTATTAATGGAGCCTTATTATTTATTTTCTTTTGCATTTAGATCCTTGTTTGCATGTTGGAGATAGCCCGCTTTTATTGAAAAATTATTTAAAAAGGGGAATTTGTGAAAACTCGTATTGAAACATGACTTGGAGTCACCACCGGTCATTTGGATTAAGTAGACCAGACACCGAGAACAAAAATCAGAGATTTTGAAAACTTGAGTTCGGGAGTTAGTTACGGATGGGGAAGGATTAGCACCTCCATACCGCCCAAAATTGGTACCTAACGGGTTCTATCGTATTTATTAAGAAAAATAAAATTTTGATTTAAATTAATAATTAATTCCTAAAATGCATGTACACGTAGCACTATTAAATTTGTCTTGATATCTACGGTACCAAAGGAGATGACACCCGAAGACCGGGATGACACTTCCACTATAATACCGAAATAAAAGCCTAATACTATATGTGAGAAATATAAGCATGATAAATTAAAATACATGAATTATTAAAGGTTAAACAAATATTAAATAACAAAGTACCCATGTGCATATATCAGCAAGTAAATATACATGATTAAAATAAAACATCCATAAATATATAAACATTATATATACAACATATAACATTTACAATACATTAATATACAAAATAACACAATATGCAGAGATGGAACTATGACCGAAGAAATTTTTTTCACCTTTGTCACCCTATTTAATTTTTTTAAAAAATTAGTTTATCTATGAGTTTGCCCCCACTTTCAAACATTTATAGTTTGCCCCCCAACCCCAGATCCTGACTCTGTCCCTGATAATATGTATAATAGAAATTATAACATGTACATATAATATAAATTATATAATATATATGTAGCATATAATATAATACATAATATATAATATTATTTAGTATATACATAACATAATACATATACATATAGTAATATCTTAAAATACATATGTATTGACATATTTTCCCAAACATACACATACATATACAAAGGATTAAATTGATAAAAATAAAATGATTAGAGCAACATATATCGAATATAATACAACATAAAAAATAAAATAAATATTCACATATAGATAAATAAAATATAAAAGAACCACAAATAACATGTATTGAACAAATAATAAACATATGAACAAAAATAAATATTAAACACAAAAACATAATAATGAATAGAATATATAACAACATTTAAACAAAAGCACAAAATAAAAGACTGGAATTAAATAGAAACAAAAGGGCAGGGACTTAAAACGAATTTAACCCTTTTAAAAACAATCTTAATTTAAAGAAATGGGACCCAATTGCAAGCTGTGAAAAGAAAGGGGGAGCGAAACTAAAATTTTCCCTTTAAAAAACAAACTAGAGACTTGGGGCTTGATTGAAAGCCAATTAAAACATATGGGGACTGGATGGGTAATTAAACCATGCGGAAGAGAAGTTTTGCAAAGAAAAGTAGGGTATAGGGACCTATAGGGTAATTTATCCATTAAAAATCTGATTTAATTAGATTTGAGGATGGAATTACAAACTTTGAAAAACCTGTAAGGACCAGGAACTGAATTACAAATTGCAGAAGGACTGCGGGCATGAATATTTAGGGGCGGAAGGACTGTTTAGTGATTAACCCAATTTAAAATTTTAAAAACTATAAAAGGACCCTATCATATCCATTTTCAACCTTTTGCCATTTCATTTTCTCCCGTAATTATAACCGCCCTTTTCTCTTAAAATAAACACCAAAAAACAAAAAACCTTTCCATTTTTGATCAAAAACCGCCCTAAAATGAAGAACACACATGGTTTTTATCGTGTTCTTCATGAACATGAAGAATACCAACCCAGATTTTCAGAAACCACCACGAGCCACCACCATTCTTAGACTCCGATGATGGCTCAACCCTTCCAGCCATTGTGATCCACCTTCGACTGTCATTCCCGGTGTCGAAAAATCCAAAAGAAACCTTTTTTCTTCCTAAAACCAAATCCGATGCTATATTTTCAAAACAAAACCCCGAACCCTATTTTTTTTAAAAAAATTGAAATCCTATCTTATTTTCATGAATCGGATCCCTTTTTTTAAAACATGACCGTCCAGTTCACCATGCACGGCTCGAGGCGAGACCGCGAGGCTTGTCACCGGACGGTGACCATACGACGGAGGTAAAAACCTGTCCCCTTTCCTTTTTTTATTTAGTGTTATTTTTTGTTTGGATAAACATGCAAATATGGAAAAAAAATATACCTCTCTGAAAATCTCTTTTTTATTAAATAAGGAATCTGAGTACATAAATGGCTGGATCTTACATATATATGCCATTTTCTGATCTGATCTTTGTTTACAAGCATAAGAAAACATTTAATGCATGAACTGTGGATGATGTTTGAATATGACTTTTTCTATTTTTTTTATGTTTCTTGGCATGTTTGATTGTTGGAGAGCTGGTGAGGGAGACGCGCGGCGGTTGCTGAAATTTCGGCGGTGGTGCCACGTGGACGGGGGCTAGTGAAGATGAAGAGTTTATCCTGGCCAGATTTAATCTTGGCCGTTAGATCAGATCTGATCCAACGGCTAAGATTGTTTGAAGATCAGACGGCCTGGATGCAATTTGGAGAAAGATGGGGCTGCATCAGATCTTGCCATATGGCACATGGGATAGAAACAGTCTCGAGCGTGATCTTCACGCGCGCTTGGGGAAGCAGGCAGTTGGCGCGTGCATCATACGCGGGGAGCTAAAGGGGTATCTTCTTTGATCTGGATCGTTGGATCAAAATTTGATCCAACGATCCATATTGGGCTGCGCAAAGGATAAAAAAAGATTAGATCAAATTAAGGTTTATCCATATTTGGGCCAAACGGGCCATTTGTTATGTAATATATTTGGGTTATAAAACTGTAAATGGAATTGGACTATTAATAAAACTTAATTGGGTTTTTATGTTTTCAGATCTGTCTTTAATTCCAACCCAATAATAATAATAATAATAATATATACATACTCATATTAATTCATGCATACGTACATATAATTAAACACACGTACATTTAAGCAATACATACACGTAAAACACGCACATACATATACGACATGCAAGCATAGATACATATACATACACACATATCATTAAACTAATGATAATACATACAATAGTAATGCATACAAACAATAATATATACATTCACACACATACATATATATATATATACACATATGCAATACATATAATATTCGACATATACATAATATACATACAACCATATCACATATACATAATATACATACATATTACCATACGTAAATTCAAATATACATATTACCACATGTACATATAGGCATTAATACATACAAACTAACATATGTATATAATAATTACTATAATTAATTAATACTACTATAATATTGACAACCCGGACAAAAATGAGTGATTACACATGTCTGTTTATTAAATTGACCATGTGATTAATCTCTTTTTTTAATTGAGTCCTATTTCACTAAATTGATTAGTAATTAAGTCTTTTAATTGGCTTTAAATTGAGTTTGGTCCTTGTATTAATATTTGAAAATTAATTGGCTTTAATATTTGATTAATTTTTGAATTGGCTTCTAATTAAAACTAATTTAGTCTAATTATGTGCCTAATTTGAACTTGATTAATAATTTGAAATGAATTGATTTGATTAAGTTCAAATTTATTTAATTTGGTGAATTGATTAAATTTTTATTGATTTAATTAGTTTACATTTTTTCATGCATTTACATTCTTTAATTCTTGAGAATGTATTCGTTTCACATCATTTTTTTCAGACATCAACATATTTTTTCTTTTATTTAATAGTATTGTTAACTGCGTTTGGAGATTTTTTTTTAAAGATAAAATGAACCTTTAGATACCAACTTTTTGGAGTTGCGATAGTGTTTTATCTTTTCCCACTCTTAATCGACTGTCGAACCCGATTACACAATCTCAGTGTTGATGTAGACTAGCCTTATATGTTTTCGGTCGTACCCAACCCAAAACGATCGATGACAACTTCAATCCATGATGAGTCTTTGAAGGCCTAATTAATTTTAGCCCGAACAAATACGACACCGACAACTATCCCAACCACTCTGTACTTAGGGATATAACTTTAGGGGCAAGACTATAATTTTCTCTTCTCCTACCTCAATAAAAGGGAGTTTTCCCCATTTGTAGGTCTTCTTCGAGGGAAAGTCGAGAAAAACCCCTCTAACTATAATGTTTATCTTCGCCCACTTCTTCCACCTTTTCACCTTGTATCTTCAGCACTGTTTACGACTCTCTATTTAAATTAGAAGAGGTGAATTGTTCGAAGCTACCACAACCTACTTTCCCTTCAATAATATGTAATTGAAATAAATCAAATAAAAAGTTCAAAAAATAAAAATAGTTTAAGGTTATTTCAAATTCTTGAACCAACAACAAATGTATCACCAACCCAAAATGTGGATGTAACAATATCGGGTTTTTTGGATCCTTTAAACAGAAGATCCCAATACATCATTATTAAAATGGATTCATCTATTTTAAAATTAGTTGGGTAGATATATGCCAGCAATTATTCAGATTATGTTATTGTTTGAAGTTTCAAAAGATCTCCACGCATTTCATTATGAAAAGGAAAACAAATAACTATAATATTCCAATTTAGTTGTATCTTAAGGAACTTCATTCCAATTCGATTGTATGTATATTAACAAACTAAACATTAATTACTTATTTTCTAACACTTGTTTAGATATAAGTTATAAGTTTATTTGGATGCAATGGAAATTAAAAAAAGAATTAATTTAATTGGTAATTTAAAACGTTTATTCTTATTAAGCATAAGGATAATTTTAACCCTTAATAGTTATAATTTCTGTCATTTAAGCTCTCAATCCCTTTTTAGGATAAATTTGATCCTAAACATCTTTCTCTGTATATATTTCAAAATACTCATTTTAACTAGTATATTAATTAAATGGTTAAAATTTTAACGGTTTAATCAATATGCTATTTGAAAATGAGTAATTTGACAAACAGATATAGAATAAGCGACACACACTGCTGAACACCACTAACGCAATGACAGAAATTATAACGTTAAGGGTTAAAAATATCCTTATATATTAGAATGAGTCTAGAACAGGCGACGCACATCGCTAAACACCACTAACGCAATACATCGCTTAACAATATTAATTTTTAATGACTTTTAAATAATTATTAAAAATCTCAAATGTTCAACATGTAATTAATCATATTTCAAAATAAAATTAGAATAAATTATTCCATAAACCATTCTCACAATCTCATCCATGGTCCTAACCAATTAAATAAACTCACATAATCTTTATTTTCACATAATATTTCTTATAAATTAAAATTTACAATCATCTTCTTTTTCTTCATACCTCATATATTTATTTTAATATATAAATAAATAAAATCATTAAAACAAAAAGTTCCAAATAACATAAAAAAAAACTTAACTCACGAATCAAACATAGAAACCCTATAGTGTTTTTTCGATTCCAAGACGAGATTTAGTTTCGATCAATATCAGTGTCGGCAAGGGCTTATCTCCCCAACAATTATTTGTTTATTTAATTTGTTCTGCACTACGTTTTCATCGTTAACAAAACCTCTATGCCTTGATTGCAACAGCCAAAAATCGACCGCCACTAATAATATTTACAAAACAAAATTTTATAACTATTCGTATTAATTGAATACTCCAATATTATATTAAATATCAAATACAGTTCATATTCAATATTAATTTTAAATTCGAATAACGTAAATTCTTATACTAAATCTCTTGCATAGAAACCCTATTTGTCCCGCCACAGGTCCAAATTCAATTAAGAATATGTATGCTTGGAGTCGGGGGAAGTGTTTGTTGAATCTGTACATACACCCCATTGTTGTTTCAATTGACGGTGTTGTTGTTGACGGAAGATCCATGGGGATGAATACATTGATTTCAATAATAATTTTTTTTTTGTTTCTTTTGATTCGTGGGTTCAGTTTTTTTAGTATTTTTGTATTTTAACAATTTTATTCATTAACATATTAGAATAAACATATGAGGTGTGAGGAAGAAGATGATGATTTGTAAATTTTAATTTATAAGAAAATATTATGTGGAAAATAAAAGATGATGTGTGCTTATTTAATTGAGTAAGATCATGGATGAGATTGTGAGAATAGTTCATGGAATAATTTCTTCTAAATTTATTTTGAAATATAATTAATTGCATGTTGAGCCTTTGAGATTTTTAATAATTATTTAAAAACCATTAAAAAAATTAATAGTATTCAATGGTGTATTGCCTTAGTGGTGTTCAACGGTGTGCATCGTCCATTCTAGAATTTTCCTATGTATTATTATTATTATTGTTATTATAGAGAAAGCTAAGATTTCCTAATTTATAATGTCCTCACGTTTAATATTTCTCACATTAAACATGCATTTTTTATATGAGTACGTTAGTTTTATTAAAATAAGAAAGATCTAAAAATACAATGAGAGATTACTACTCAGGTAAACAAATTTGATTCAGACATATTACTAAAAACATGAAAACTAATTTCTCTAAATCATAAACAAGACCATAACTTAATTGCGAACAGAAATGGTGACTGTGAGCTCGTATCTAATCCAGTTCGAGGGTCCAAAACAAAGAGATCAACAACATAATCAAAAGAGCGTCATCTTAATCAGTCACGACGACATTAAATACAACTTTGACAAAAAAACAAATGAAAAAAATGGCAAGCGACCGATTAAGAGAAGAAAAACGTGCCAAAAGAAAGAGAATACGTACAAAAAGTTAGAGAAAGTGGATTACAAGGACAAAGTTATTGAATTTAGGAACGAAAAAAAAAGAATAAATCAAAAAAGTTATTGACTGTTTACAACCAACACTAAAACTGGTACTATCGTCGTTCATTTAAAGATGAAAAAAAATTGTAGCTGCGAAATGGGAAAAGAAAGGAAGTGGCTATGTCAAAAACTTTGAAATTGACCTAATATTTTAAAAGGTTTGAATAAGGATATTATTTGTGATTGTTTTTTTTATTAAGCAGAGTTACACAAATGGTGGGATTCAAACCCACACAAGAATGAGCCGGATGAGCATTTATAACTACTAAATTAATTATTAGATCTCTTTGTGATTGTTTTTTTAATAATATAATATTTGAAGTTTGAACATAATTTTTTTTTCATAAAAACATAATTCATTAAACGTGCATTTTAAAATACTCTAGCCAATTATGAAATAATGTAGGATTCACATAAATATCATGCATGACACACATGCTAATCTTCTTCGTTAATATTTTATCTTTAATGCCAATTATTTTAATTCATCTGTTTTTTTATTATTTTTCGCATTCTCTTCCATGTTTTTCTATAATCATTCATAATATAGTATTTTACAAATCCAGGAGTTAAAATATTCGAGGATAAAAGCCCTTCCTATCCCAAACTAAAATCTTTAAAGCCTTAACGTTGCAATTAGCTTTTATGTCAACCATGGTTGTTGCAAAGATCCCACTTCTCTTCCACTTTCTAGCTCAATTTTACTAAGAAAATGGACGAGAAAATGCATCATAAAACTAATCTCGGCTCCAAATTTCCTTGTATTTTCATATCTTGACTTTCTGGATTCCGTTTCTGTGTTGTTTACAAATACCTTGATTTGTTGATGGAAGGTGAGGCCTCTCCATGTTATTGCAGAAGCAAGAACAAGAGTGAGATCATCAATGTCTGCTACGGGAATAAGCCTGGTGATGAGAACGAGGAAATTGGAATTTCGGAGACTTTGCATTGGAGGCCAAACAAGTTAAAAGAAACGATTGATTTGATCCAGTTTGTGGAGAAATTGTTGAACAAAAACAAGGTTTTTGAAGCTGGCTATGGTGATTTTAAGGAAAAAAAGAAAGTTGGTATTCATAGAATGGGAAATAGATGGTCTGACTGTGGATGTGATTCTTGCATCTCTTGGATGAAGGTTGATGATCCCAAGCTTCATGTTGTGGTGAAAGAGGCTTCTTCAAAAGGTACGTGATTACTTCATGTTGTCCGACTCACAAAGCGGTTGTTACCACAATAACGGCCGCTATATATTTGTAACGGCACCAGTCCGAAATTATTATTGCGAAAAAATAGCGGTCAACAATGATCGTAGTAATTTCTATTATATCTGCAACCATGATTGAAGCGACCGCAAACGCAATTTAAATCCCTACTCGTGAGCACTTTATTTTGGCTATTATAATGAATTTTTGACTTGTTTATTTTGACAGCCATGGTAGAAGATTCGAAGGAAAACGGAAACACCAATTCAATTGAAAACGTTATATTCATACATGGGATTCTCAGTTCTTCGTCGTTTTGGACAAAAACTCTTTTCCCAAATCACTACGAATCCGAAAAATGTGATAATTACAACATGTTTGCAGTTGATCTACTGGAACAAGGAAAAAGTCCAAAGCCAAGGGACAATTTATACACGTTAAAAGACCATGTGCAATGGATTGAGAAATCTGTAGTGTCTGAATTTGGATTGAATTCTTTCCATTTGGTTGCTCACTCCATGGGTTCCATTATTGCATTGGCCTTAGCTGCAAAGCACTCCAAATCCGTCAAATCCATCACCCTTGTTGCACCCGTAAGTGTAAACACAATTCATTTCTTTTATGTTGCAGTTTCGGATTCAAACATATTATTTTATGAACTAACCAAGTTAATTTTTGAATTATTTGTTTGAATATTGTTTCAGCCATACTTTCCTTCAAAGGATGGAGTGGAGTTCACAGTGATAAACAGCCTAACGCAAGCGTTTCTTTCGTCGGTGATGACATGGTATGAGCATCTGAGCCGATCCGTGTGTTTCATTCTCTGCCGAAACCATCGGACCTGGGAGTCACTTATTAAGCGGCTCACTGGTGCAAGGTAAATCACTCTAAATTATCTCATTTTCATCAACGTTTGTTTACTTATTTTCCAGATATATATAACAGGAATTATTAGGGATGTGAAAGATCCTTTTGGTTTTTTGATGTATTAGGGATGTGAATTTCATGTTTATGGACATGTTAAAGATTACCCATCATTCAGGGTGGCACACGACACACAATGTGCTATACAGGGGAGTGAAACAGATGGACAAAAACCTTGAGATCCTGATGAAATTAAGGAAAAAAAGTTCATGTCTTTATGGGAACTCGAGACAAATCTGTTCCACTAGATTGTGGGAACCAAATGAAGAACAAATTCCCAGAAGTTGAAGTTAATAATATCTCTGATGCTGACCACCGATCTGTTGTGTTTAACAGAGAGAATGTTCTTGCTCAGGATTTGTTTCAAATTTGGGAAAACTCTACCTCTTATTGAATCTTAATGGACATTGCAAATTATAATTACTTCTAATTTTTCATTGGGGAAAATAGTTTCTATTAATTCTTATATTGATTTTTAAAGGGTTCTTAAAATCACAGAACTTGTAGAAAAAAGGATCTTATTTTTTTAATAAAAAATTGGAAATATGATGAACTTCATGTAAATATATATAAAAAACAACAAATTCGAAATTTATCTTATTGAGTGGATATGAAAATCACGAGAAATTATATATCTGAGCCAGTGTTCACCTTTTTCTAGTTTGGAACAAATTATTAGCCTCTTATACTTCAACACCTACTTGGTAAGTGCATATCTAGATTGTAAAATTAAGGCTAACGGGGTATTTTTACTCTTGAGTTCGACCAAAAAATCAATTCAACCCTACGTCGAAAAACACATTCAATTAGACCTTCCGGTTTGCATATTGCATCAAATTAACCATTTGATCGACGTTGACCGTTACAGTGCTGACGTGACAATTAACAGTGCTAATGCAGCAGTTCAAGATGCTGACGTGACAGTCAAAGATGATGACATGGCAGTACACAAGGGATGATAATGTGGTAGAGGGGCTGAATTGATTATTTTAATAGAATTCAAAGGCATAATTGATTTTTTGCCGAGTTCAAGGGCATAACCAATTTTAATTGAAAGTTCGATAACTTAGTTAATATTTAAGCTAAAAATATTAATATTTAAATATTTATAAAATATAAAACATAAAAATAAAAACACTATAATGAATTAAAAAAATCAAGTAAAACATAAAACTAAAACTATCAAAAGTTATAAATATAAAAACTCAAAATTTAAAAATATTTATAAATCATCGGAAAAATTTTCAGCTGTTTCTCGTTATGTTAAACGTACTAATATTATTTGAACAAATTTTCAAATATACCACCCTTGTATTAGTGTAGTAATAAAATCAAAAAATTCCTTTATTTTAAAACATCAAATATTAATCAACATCAATTTGATATAGAAAAGCGAAAGAAAATTTGAGTTTTATTGTTGCT
The DNA here is from genome assembly GCA_019671005.1 of Hibiscus mutabilis. Classification (NCBI taxonomy): domain Eukaryota; kingdom Viridiplantae; phylum Streptophyta; class Magnoliopsida; order Malvales; family Malvaceae; genus Hibiscus; species Hibiscus mutabilis. Next base: position 11,739,805 of record CM033753.1, on the reverse strand, counting down.
TTAATACAAAGTTGATTCTACTGAAAATTTGTTTAACGAACGATAATACTAAGACTGACGAAGTTGAAGACTTTTTCGATGAAAGCGTTTGATTTTTTAATAATTTAAAAAAAAATTTATTAAATTTTTATATTTAAATTTTATCATTTTATAATTTCTAAACATTTTAATTTTTTATATAATTTTTATTTTCAATAATTTTTTGAATATTTTATTTATTTTTATTAAATTTATGGGTTTTTATAAAAAATTGAAGAATATTTTGATTTTTTTGTGAGAGTTCGCACTTTGCTTATTTTTAAAATTATCAGAGACCCAAAAGATATTTACGCTAATTTGTTAATAGATTTTTCATATATTCTATTTGTAAAAGTTCAACTCGAAAAACTAAATTATTTATCCAATTTATTTACAAACTAAATAAATCGATTAAATTGACTTGAAATTTAAATAAATTATTTATCCAATTTTAATATTTTATAAAATTTTAATAATTTCCTAAATTCTTAGTTTTTAACTTAAATATGAAATAAGTTATTGAGCTTTCAATTAAAATCAATTATGCATTTGAACTCGGCAAAAAAATCAATTATGCCATCGAATTTAGTTTAAAAAATTAATTCAGCCCCTCTGCCACATCATCATCCCACATGTATTGCCACGTCATCATTGTTGATTGTCACTTCAGCATCGTTGACTACCACGTTAGCACTGTAACGGTTATCATCGTTGGTCAAAGGGCCAATTTGATGCAATTTGCGAATTAAAGGGCCTAGTTGAGTGCATTTTTTGACAAGGTGCTGAATTGATTTTTTAGGTCAAACTCGTGAGTAAAAATGTACCCCTAAAATTAATTAAATAGTTTGAATAATTGAATATATAATCCTTTTCACCAGTTTCCCCATGCGCTCCTCACATATTTGGAGAGCAAAAATAAACATTTGGCTGACACTACAAAAAATGACATATACTGATTGAAAGAAAATCATCGTTAAAACACTAACAATTCGTCGATATATGGTCTAAAATCCTGTATCAACGAAAAAAGATATATTTTGTAGACAAACAGTCATCGGTAAAATGTTAATCGATATATATTTATAGAGACGAAAACAACCGTCGGTATAGATGTTGGGTTTCTATGCCGATGAACTTATCTGTATGCATAGGTGTGGCCTACCCGACAAATTAGTGTATCTATTTCGATGGACATCTTTTGTCGATATATATGGTACATATACAACGACGAGTTTTTTTACTGACGGTACATATTTCGCTATAAAATTTAACTTGACCGACAGGCAAGCCGTAGGTATAAGTCGAGGTATTAAATGATGGTGCGTTCGTCGCAATTAATTCAGACTTTTATCGGCGGTTGTCTCCGTTGGTATATATATCATGTAAATTTGTATAAGATACATATACCGACGGTTTTGACCGTCGGTATATATTTAATTGGCATTTATTTTTTAAATAATAATTATTAATATTATTATTTATTTTAAATATTAAAATTACTAATACTATTATTATGTTGGATATAATTATAACAAAAATTATTTTATTTTTAAAGTGAAAATATCCGGTTTACTCTTTGAATAAAAAAAGTATATAATGCATAATCACTAAAACATGTACGAGTCTATTACAAGCACAACAAATGTGCAAGCAAATATTTGTGTTTCTTAATAACATACAAAATAAAAGCTAAAAATAATTCGAAGATCCCCCTCTATTGTGTGCTCGGATCATTTCTATCTGTATTTTGTTGATTTATTGAAGGCAAAGATCGTCTGTTACAATTAATTGCCGCTGAAGCACTACCAACATCAGGAGTTGCTTATACCGACGGGTAATATATTTCATCGATATAAATTAAATCTATACCGACGATTTCTTATCTTCCGTCAATATATATTTTGTCTACACCGACGAATTATATATTTGTCGGTAAAAATCAGAACTTTTATCGATAATGTTGTTTTCTGTCGCTATATAGAATATATACTGGCGACTTTTGTCCGTAAGTATATATACTTTTGTCCGTAAGTATATATAGAATATATACTGGCGAGGGTTGGTTCATGCTTCTAACCAATAACTCGTAAGTCCTAACCAATGCCATGTGTCTTATTGAATCTGGTATTGGTTTATTATTAGTATAGGATACAAGTAATTTCATTACATAATTATTTTTGATAAAATATTGTAAATTATCCACGAAGCAAAAAATTGCTACAAAATTACATTACAAACTGTAACAGGGACAACCTAAGCTAAAAAATCTTCAGTCCATACACAATTGCTCATTTACCCTATCACTTTTATCTATACCTTTTCATAGAATTTAAATCGAACTATATCCTTTATACAAGTAAAAATATTATCAGTGAATCGAGTAATTTTCCAAAAATGTATGGAATTTCGCTATTCCCAAATACTATAAATGTAATTACTCCAAACTACCTTGAAAACAAGAACGATAAAGGACTTTCCCTTTAAATTTGTCACAGCCCATGTTAATTCATCTTCCTAACTCATAGTTGTTTTGTACAGTCTACATTCCTACAAAATCTTACCCCAAACACATACAAAAATGGACATCCTAAGAATAAATGGCTTCTAGACTCCAATTCAAAACAGTACAGCTTGCGCACATCGTCTTTAACAATTCCTATTCGTGCAATTCTATCTTTTGTAGGTAATCGATCTAAAATGGTCATCCAAGCAATAATAGAGTGTTTAGGAGTATGGGATGGAAACCAAATTAAGTTTTTCCAGCGTACCTTTGGTTTCTTCTCCCTGATGTTATCCCATATCCAAACTATTTTGATAGCATTCAAAGAGGTTTGCTGCTTCATTTCTCAATTTCAACAATTTTTTTTCACAATCCAACTGTAGTGAGCTTTGGATTTAACAAGTCAGATATCTTCACCATTGAAAACATACTCTTTTATCCATGCCACCCATAGTGATCCTTTTTCATCTAGTATTTTTTCAATAGGATTAAGCTCCAAGTCTTATTCCAACAATGTAAGCTCTTCAGCCCCAATCCTCTTTCCTATTTCGGTAAACTAATCTACGGCCATCTAACACGCGCCCCTCGGGTAGGGGAGTCATTCTCTTTCCAGAAAAAAATGTGTACACAATTGCTCAATCTTCGAAATAATTACTTGGAAAAAATCAATTGCCGACTCCAATAGTTGAAGATACTAAAATGAACAACCCTTAATCAGCTGTAAACAACCACCATAGCTAAGCTTCTTGTTGGACCATAAATTGAGTTTAGTCTTGACTTTCACAATGAGAGAGCTTCATAGTCTTTTTCACTGAGTTTTCTCATCACTCGAGGCACTTCGAGGTATCGAACTGGTAGATGTCCCAGCTTAAGTTCAGAAATTCTTTGAATCTCCTCGAGATGGCTTGAGTTCACTCCACAAGCATAAAATCCAGTTTTAGATGCATTCAACTTAAGTCCTGATATTTCATAAAACTGGTCTAAGACACTCATAACCCCCCAGAATTAAGCCAGTAGTACTATGACAGAATATGAGAAGATCTTCACCAAAAGCCAAGTAAGAGGAATTCTCTTACATTTGGGATGACACTTGAAGACTCCTATAGATGCTGACATATTGAGAAGGGCAGTAAGTACGTTATGACCATCACGAAGAGGTAAGGTGATAGTGGATCACCTGAATTTTTCTAGTAGTCACATTGCTTCAAGTATCTTCAACAGAAACTCCCAACTGATAGAGTTGAAGACCTTCTGTAGTCTATCTTTATAGCACATCTCGAGAAAGGTTATTGTTTACAACTCCAAACTATATTTTTCTAGTAGTTACATATCTAATAACTATTTTCACGAAAATCAACCATCTGATAACTATTTTCTTGACCTTTTACTTAGGTCCTTACAAGATATATAGCCTCGGGAAATGTTATTGTTTGTAACTCTCAACTATATAGATCAGATCCGTATTGATGCCCAACTATATTTTTCTATTAGTTACATATATGTAACTTCAGGTCATTAACAGAAACTCCCAACTCTTAGAGTCGAAGGCCTTCAGTAAGTCAATAAAATTTTCCTTCTATAAGTCTATCTTTTTAAAACCTAAGTAAAAGGCCAACTTATAGAGATACTACAAACCTTTTTAAAATTTTCTAACTTGGTTTGTAGTTACATATCTGATAACTTAGTAAAGTAGTTTATTTCTTGACCTTTCACTTAGGTTATTGTTTGTATTCGATTCATTTTAGTTGTATTTAAAAGCATCATGCATGCATTTATGGAGTTTCTTCATGAGCTTAAAGAATTTATTAATTGGTGCTATTTATGAGGAAATGTAGTGTTTTTCTAGGTGATTGTGCAGGGTTAAGGAACAAAGGACGTGAAGGCACGCTTAAGTATTTCTAAGCATTCTCTTGTGAAAAACTACAAATGCCACAACAACATTGGGAAGCTAGAGACAAAGTCGTTATTCTTTTACCTCACTCAACACGTGGTCCCCCATTCATTCAAGCTGCTACTATGCACCTAAAAAGAGAATATCTTTTTGGATTACATGTCAGGATTAGGGCAGAAAACCCTAGGAGAGGCCACCACTATATAAGGACAAGAAGGGAAACTTTTCCAAAGGGAACCGAAATGAAAGAAAGTTGCCTTTTTGTCTTCTACATTTGGAGAAACACCATTTTAAAGGAGGAAGGGGAGTCTCTAGCAACACAAGTTGTCGAGAGAAGCTTGGGAAAGCTGTGGCAAAGCTCACGAGGAGGGATCCTTATGATGCTTTGTATCTCTTTGGTATAGCTTTTATTTTTCTGCAAATGAATTCACACTCTTTTCGGATGATTTCTATTTGCTCATACATGAGCTAAATACTTTATAGTTAGGTTTATTGTTGAATGCTTATGTTTAATATTTACTGAATGTCATAGCTTTTTTGTTATCTATCTATTATGTTCATTTATCTTATTACTTAGTCTTGTAGGAGCTAGCAAGAGCATCCTTTGGCTTCGATTTGTGGCTTAATCTCGCGAGAGCTAAGCTAGACCTGGTGAATAGTGGAGCTTGAGCTAGAAAGCTTGGGTTCTAAACCTCCTTAGACATAAGATAGGGGTTTAAATGGCTAAAAAAGAGTAAATTTAAATAGATAATAGTTTTGCCATGGTTAACGTAGACATGTATCATCATAACATTCTGTTATCAGCTTCTTGCTAAATATACTTTAGGAGTTCTTTTGAAAACCTGTCGAATAGATAGGTTATTCTTCATTGTTATGATATTTCTTCAATTGTTGAGCAATACATTTGGCAATAAACTCAGCTATCCATTCATTTTGATAATCTAGTGTGAGCTTGTTGCTGTTTGGTTATCCTTCAATCTTTTGATTCATTTTACCTTTTGCTACATTAATTTATAGTTTGTGTTCCTTCATCCTTCACCATCGTTTTATATTTGAGTCTTTATTTAAGTGTAATAGCATTGAGTTTAATCCTTCCAATCCCTATGGGGATAATATTCTCATCATTATATTACTTGTGCAATAAATATATTTGCTCTAATTTGCATATATATATATATATATATATATATATATATATTACACACTTCATGTTTTTGGCGTCGTTTTCGGGGATTGGCATGGTGATTATAGCTTAGTTATTGCATCTTTTTTTTTAATTCTATTTAATTTTGTATTTATTTGCTTTTTTCCATTCTTCTCAAGTGTTGTATTTGTGCATGATCCGAGAAGAATTTGAAGAGCCACTTTTTCTATTTGAACCAAAAATAGAGAGATTCTTTCATGCTCAAAGACAAGTACAAAGAGCAATGTTGGGTCGTGGCATTAACCCCGACGATAATGTGGACAACAAGTGGCTCGTCCAAGACCCATGCATAATAATTTTACCCCTATATTGGGTGATATGTATCCAGGAATTATTGCACATGAGATTCAGGATGCTCACTTTGAGCTTAAGCCTGTCATGTTTAACATGCTACACTCTATTGGACAGTTTAGTGGATCATCAAAGGAGGATGCAAGAGAGCACATTAAAGCATTCTTGGAAGTGTGTGAATGTTTGAAGAAACAAGGAGTGCATGAAGATGTGCTACAGCTTAAATTGTTTCCTTATTCTTTGAGAGACAAAGCTATAGCATGGTTGAATGGTGTACCCCTAAGATTTATAGAATCGTGGTTAGATCTTTGCAATAGCTTCTTTATTCAATATAATCCACCGAATATGAGCACCTAGTTGTGGAGTGATATAAACGCCTTTCGGCAATCTGATGATGAGTCCATGTATGAATGTTGGGAGAAAATATAAGGATATGCTATGTAAATGCTCCGTTCGTGGATTCCAAGATTGGACCCAAGTTGTGATGTTTTATAATGGTGTCAATGCTCCCACCAGGATGATGATTGATGCTTCAAAAAATGGTATACTCTTGGATAAGGATCATCAAGAAGCATTTGAGATACTTGATCGGATAGCCAACAACGATTATCACTTTCCTACAGCTTTGTTGACCACCGAAGTTAAGTCTCCAGGAACTATACACTTGGATGCATCTGATAGTGTGCCAGCACAACTTTCCACCATAAAAAAATGCTCAAGAATCTTCAACAACCAACTGTAGTTCGGGATGTCAAGGTAGCTAACTACTCTTGTGAGCTTTGCAATAGCAATCACCACTCAAGTGAGGGTCCTCAACAAGAATCTGGTTGTTTTGTGGGTAATTACAATTGCAACAACGATTATAATCGTAGCAATTATTATAAATGCAATTTAACATCCCGAAAAATAGGCTAGAAGATTTGGATGAATTATCGGAATTGGGTTGGAGTTTTGGGTTAGGCTTTAGCTAATTAATTAATTTTAAAAATAATTTGGGTTGATTAAATTGGTTTCCGATAAATTTATTATGGAAAACATTTTTGAAAATATATTTAATGAGTTTATTAAAGGATGAAAATTAGTTTTGAGTAATTCTTAAATTGGTTGATTTAATATTAAATTAAAAAGTGACTATTTTGCAATAATTGAAAATTTTAGTGATGGCAATATTGTAAAAAGAATTAAAGTGATATTTTATTGAGATTATTAAATCAATTATTAATATATTTTTCCTTTTTTAACAAAAGAAGATGACGATTATTATTTTCCCAAAGATGAGAAAAACATATCTTAGCTTTTCTCTCATTTTCTCTCTAGAATTTGCCAAACACACTTTAAAGAAAATTAATTTTTCTTCTTGATTTTCATTTCTATTATATCCTAGAAGATTTCTAAGCAACAATCTAGTAAGAGCTAGTAGTCTTCATCAAACCTTCTTGAAATTCACGTTCAAGTGGAGGATGATGTTTTCAACTTCCATTTCTCATATCAATTAGGTAAGCTTTTGATTTTTAATGGTTCTCTAATTGTTTTTAATAGATTATCTATCATTTCTATTGGATTTTATGAATCAAAATGAATGTAATTTGATTTATTTGGTTTTTGGATGATTAAGGTATGATTGTGATTTGATAGATAAATTCAAGATGTTTTAATTGATTGAAAAGTTAAGTTTATGGGTTAGATGAAATCTAACATCAATTTTATAAAATTATTTCGAAATTTAATTGAATTGGTTAAGTTTAGATTTGAGTTCTTGAATTGGGTGTCTGGTAGATTTTTTAATTTATTTATGGGATCACATATTTGTGTGCACTATATATGTTTGATGGTTTGTTAGACAGTCTAGTAGATTGGGTCAGGGATTCGAGTCGAATTCAGGAGCAAATATTTTTCGGTAAGATAAAAATGTGGAAAAATGGTTAAAATTTATATTTTAATATATGATTAATATTGGTGAAATTTTTTTTGGAAAATGGGTTTTGGAAGTGTGACATTTTGGTGGGTGACCAAAATGCAATTTTTGAAAATTGTTTTTTAAAGGTGACTAAAATGAAAGGGATCAAACTCTTAGAATCCTTAAGGAGCTATTTTACCAAGTAATTGCTGGTGATTTCTCCTATCAATTAAACCTTTTTAACATGTGTTTTAAAAGTTAATTAAAAGAGGATTTGGTTATTAAAAAGTTAGTTATCATTTTCAAGAAAATTGACGTAACTTTTCTCTCAACTTTTCTCTCCACTTCTCTTCTGCCAAACACTCAAGTTTTCATTAAAAATCAAAGGTGAGAGATCATGTTACTCAGTTTATTGATTTGTATTTGATTCTTTAACTTTGATTTACAAAACCTCATTGAAATCTTGTGTTTTCTTAGCTTTCAACAAGCCAATTGAGGGAGAAATCACACAATAGGGGTAAGGTCCGTGATCTCCTCTATTGAATGGTTCTTTATTGATATTTCCAAGTGTTTCATCCTTGATTTATGGTTTGTAATCTGATTTTGTGTTTTTATATTGAATTAATTAATTTAATTGGGTGAAATTGATGAAAAAGAGAAAGATCCGCATTGGATCTGTTTTCCAGTGATGAAGATTGATTTTAATCATATTTTGGATGTATTATTATGTTGATAAGTTGTTTTAACAATAGAATCCTGAAACTCTTGAATCCATAGTTGTTTAGGTTGCTAGATTTATGTTTTTGTGAAGTTGTAGTGGCTGTTTAATTGCTGGAAGTATATGAATGAATCAATCTTGTTTCTGAGTGTTAATTGATGATTATGGAAGTGTTAGATTGTGGCTGGGTTGTGTTTGGAAAGGATTAGGTGAAGATTTTAGTTGTTGTGGTTGGGTAATTTTGAGATGATTGTGGAAGTCCGTGAGGAATTGTTGTTGTAGTATTTTGAATGCATTGAGATGCATTAATCCTCTGTTGTAATGTGGTTAAAACATGGGCGGTTGATTCGGAAGTGATCGGTGAAGCTTTGGAGGCTCCGAACGCTTGATTTCGCGTTGGCAAATTGAGGTTTCACGTATCGGTGAGTGAGAACGTGGATTCCAGCTATGGAATGTTTTAAAGGTGGTTTATGGGAGTTTAAACTTAGCTTGATACGCTGGTTTAAACTCAAAAGTAAGTAAATGTGGTTTTTCTCTCTCGGTCGTGCTAGTATGAAATGGTTTTATGCACTTGTTTTGAATTACATGTTACCTACTGTTTAAGCATGTTTTAAAGTATGTGTTATATTGTTTTTAAGCATGAGATGCTAAATGATGCACATGGTAAATGATCATTGTAAGTATATGGTTTATACTTGTGGTTTAAAGCATGGTTGTTGGTTTGGAAAATTGGTTTGGTTAATGCTTGTTAAAAACAATGAGGTAAATGGCGAATGGTTAATTATATTGGCAAGTGATATGGTTTTAAAATTGTTATCAGATATAGTTGGCCGCCCATAGGATTGATAGTGCACTATAATAAGTCGCCTTGTATGTTGAGGGTTTAGATCCGTGTACCGAAAACTCCATCCAAGTACCCTAACGATAGAGGGGTTTTATAGTACCGTATACTCCCGTTAGTGGATTAAGCATCTAACCGAGGTAAGGGGTTAGTGTCCCCGTGGGTTGAAAGCGTACTCGGTTATTAGGTACTGCGATTGTGATTGTATCGCTAATTCCGGTTGAGATGGCTTGAAGTGTTGGGAGAACACTTGCTGAATCCGTATATCCGATGAACTCTTCTGTAAATAGAACTTGGTTAATTATCACTTGTAAGCCAATATAATTGTTGATGCATCATTGAAAGGTTTAGGTTGTATAATGTAATTTATACATGTTTACTCTTTAAGCTTTGCATATAGTCGTTATGCATATAGTCAGTTGGGCCAAGGATGGTTGATATGGAGCTGCTAATTCAGGCCATGACCGGGGCTTTTTAGGTAGCAGTTGCGGGTGATCATGTGCCGACACCACCAGTAGTTGGGCAGGGTTTACCGTTAGAGCATCTTCACAGTTTGGGCGGAGTTGAGTTTCGAGGTTTGTCACTTGAGGCTTTTGAGGGATGGTTGGCCAGTACTGAGAGGATACTGGGCCAGATGGGCTACTCTGATGCCTGTAAGCTAGGTTGTGCTATGTCTCTATTATAGGGTGATGCGTACACATGGTGGACTACCACGGTATCTGGTATGGTGACCGAGGATGTAACATGAGAGTTCTTTTGTGGTGCTTTCTGAAAGAAGCACCTGGGAGTTCGATATCAGGATGATAGGAAGTGTGAGTTTATCGCTTTGGTGCAGGGTAGTATATTTGTTGTGGAGTACGAGGTGCAGTTCGTGATGTTAAGTCAGTATGCACCTGAGTTAGTTCCGATGAGCATACGCAATGTGACCATTTCTGCTATGCGCTCGTGCGGGAGGTTAAGACATAAATGCTTGCTGTTGATTACACAGATTTTGATGTGTTGGTTTCTTGAGCTAAAGATGTTGAGCAGAATCTGGGTATGGCTTCTAGTCTCGGGGTTTTAGCTCTGGTAAGAGAGCGACTGATTCTAGTTTGAGTGGTGGTCAGGCCAAGAGAAATGTGATTGGAGGTTTTTCCTGGAGTCGAGGCGTAGCAGAGGTGTTGTTGGACGTGGAGTCCAGGGGCAGGGTGCCCAGGTTAGAGCTCCGTTTAACACCTGTTGGGTTTGTGGATCCCGAGATCATCTGAGGTGAGATTGTCCACGTTTGGCCAGGGAAGGTCAGACCCCTGCGCCTGTTGTGGCCAATGCTTGTTGGAGTTATGGGTCTGGCGACCATCTGAAACATGATTGTCCTTTGCTGGCTAGAGGTGGGCAGGGTGCTGCATCTGTTGTTGCTCCGCAAAGAGGCTGTGGTCGTGGCTATGGACCGTTTTAGCATAGAGATGGTAAGTAGAGGATTATGGATCATACCGTTGCTATCCAGCCTGAGAGAGGCAGACCGACTAAGATGTATGTGCACGGGAGGGTCGTAATGACACTAATGTAATTGCAGGTACATTCTCTTTACAGTCTTTGCCGTTGTATTCATTGGTTGATTCTGGTTTTACCCATTCATACATCTTGAGTGAGCATGCACAGTTGCTTGATATACCTATTGAAATTCTTAATGTGGGTGTTAGAGTAACTAGTTCTCTTGGGGAGACAGTTGTGGTTAGGAGGTTGTATCATAGGTGTCCGCTGATGGTTCAGGGATATGAGTTTGCCGTAGACTTGATGGAGTTGCCATTCCATGGTTTTGATGTGATTTTGGGTATGGATTGGTTAACCGAATATAGGGCTGTGGTGGACTTTGAGACCAAACGGATATCCTTGAGGCTATCGGATGATTTTGAGGTGGTAGTTGTTGGTGAGAATGGTAAGTTTTTGTCTAATGTTGTTTTGTCTTTGGAAGCAAATCGAATGTTGGATTTTGGATGTCAGGCTTTCTGGCTTATGTTATGAATTCTGGTTTGAAGGAGTTGAGGGTACAAGATATTTGCCCCGTATATGAGTTTTTGGGTGTTTTTCTGAAAGAGTTGCCGGGGTTGCCACCAGACCGTGAGGTTGAGTTTGGCATCAAGGTCTTTGCAGATACGACACCAGTGTCTATTGCTCTGTATCGCATGGCTCCAAAAGAGTTAAAGGAGTTCAAGATGCCACTACAGAAGTTGCTTGATTGAGGCTTTATTAGACCTAGTATTTCACCGTAGGGAGCACCAATATTGTTTGTAAAGAAGAAATATGGTATGTTATGGATGTGTATAGACTACCGTCAACTGAACAAGTTGACGATAAAGAAAAAGTATCCCTTGCCGCAGATAAATTATCTGTTTGATCAGTTCAGGGGTGCCTCGGTGTTTTTTAAGATAGATTTGAGGTCTGGGTACTATCAGTTGAAAGTCAAGGATGTAAATGTGCCCAATACAGCTTTTCGTACGAGGTAAGGGCATTACAGGTTTTTGGTGATGCCGTTTGGTTTGACCAATGCACTGGCTGCTTTCATGGACATGATGAATCGTGTGTTTCATGAGTTTTTGGACCAGTTTGTGGTTGTGTTTATTGATGATATCCTTGTGTACTCTCTTACCGGGGAGGATCATGATAGACATTTGCAAATTGTGCTTCAGACGTTGTTGGCTAATCAGTTGTATGCCAAGTTAAGAAAATGTGAGTTTTGGCTTAGGGAGGTTGTATTCCTTGGGCATGTTGTATCGACCGAGGGAATACGTGTTAATCCACACAAGGTTGAGGCTGTGATGAGTTAAAAGGTGCCTAAATCTGTGACAGAAGTTTAGAGTTTCCTTGGCTTGGCGACCGTAGGTTCGTGGAAGGGTTCTCCAGTTTGGCGACTCTTTTAACCAAGTTGTTGTAGAAGAATGTTCGCTTTGAGTGGATGGATGATAGGCAGCAGGCTTTTGAAAGATTGAAGGAAGCTTTGTGATAAGTGTTCAAAAGTACTATTTTTCTTACCCTTTTTACTCATATTATTGTTAGACTTAGGCTCATATTAGTTACATAATTAGTCATTCATGCATTAATCCATGTTTCCTTCCATCGTTGAGCTTGATTGCATAACTTGGTTGTTTTTGTGGGAAAAGATGCTGCTTTGGTGTATTTTGTGTGCATGTGCAGAATAACTTGCCAAAGCAAGGCTAAGAGCTAGTTGCCGGAGCAATGCATGAAGGAGATGCTGAGCTAGTTGCCAGGGCAATGCATGAAGGAGACGCCGAGCCAGTTGCCAGGGCAATTGTCGACAAAGAATAAGGTGATATGGTTGTCGAAATCGATGACTAGACAAGCCCAAGATGACGTGGAGCAAAGCTAAATCCCAAAGGAAATTGATTTCCATGAAGAGGTTAAAGGAGAATTAAATTCCAAGAAGATATGAGAAGTTCTAGAAGGAATATAATTATAATAAAGAATTATATTCTTTAAAGATAATTTAATTCCAACTTAACTTCCTCCTTAAAGGAGGACTTTGACCTAGCCCTATAAATAGATCACCAAGCCGTCAACTCCAAGGAGGCAAGAAGAGAGAAATTTCGACAACTCCAGGAGAGAGAAGAGAGAATTTTTGACAACATCAAGGGCAAGGAGGATTTCGACAAAGCTCCATCCATTCTTCATCTTTTTCTTTCTTGTTCAATTAGGTTCATGCTAGGGATTCTTTATCTTGTGTTTCTTTGGAACCTAGCCATGAACTAAATCTATTTGGCTAAGGTTATTGTGTCTTGTGGTTGTGAGAAACTATTGGATTTTGTTTAGGTAATAAGAGTTTGCACTTTTCTATTCAAGGTTGATTCTTATTCTTGTTTGCGAGTGAATTGGGAGATGATCTCGTAATTTCATCTATTTATCTAATATCGGGAGAGTTAGATTCAAGAAACGAATGAATATGATCTTTATTCAATCTATTGACGGTGAAGATTAATCCGGCTTAGGAATAAGTTAAGGATTTCAACGGCTAAGAAGAGCACAAGATTGGTTGTTGTTCACCCTTGATTAACGCAGAGATGTATTATCAAGGCATGCACAAGTAGCTAGAGTTTTGACTTAGGGATAAGAAGAAACCATTGAAGAACGCTCTGCCAAACCTTGAAGGTTGCTGCCCAGACACCCAAGTAGTTGCCCAACTAGTCGCCCAGGCAACCATCGATTAGTTGCCAAGGCAACCCCGTTGTGCAAGTTGCCACGAAAACTGAGTTGCCCTTGCACTCTTTTACCAAGACGATCCAATCGGCTATCACACCTCAACTCACGATAACCTGGCCTATCTCTCTCATTTGATCTTATCTATTCTTTTACTTTATTGCTTTCTAGTTTAGTTATTAGTTAAACTCCTATAATCTTCTATTTGTGTTTTTACTTTTTACAGTGCAATAGATTAGATTCTTGAAGTGGCACCAATCCCTGTGGAGACGGTATCTTTTATACTATAACTTGTGACGTGTATACTTGCACAATTGCGTGGCACTTATTACGCGCAACACTTTGACGCAAGCTCCAGTCTTGGTTCAACCTGAATCAAGAAAATAGTTCGTTGTTTATAGTGATGCGTCATATGTTGGGATTGGTTGCGTGTTGATGCATGAAGGTAAGGTAGTTGCGTATGCATCTAGGCAGTTAAAGGTGCATGAGCGTAATTACCCTACTCATGATCTTGAGCTTGCCGCAGTTGTGTTTGCCTTGAAAATTTGGAGGCGTTACCTTTATGGCGAGAAATGTGTGGTTTATACGGATCATAAAAGTCTGAAGTATTTGATGTCCTAGAAGGAGCTAAATCTTAGGCAACGGAGGTGGTTAGAGTTGCTTAAAGATTATGATTTGTCTATTGGGTATCACCCGGGCAAAGCTAACGTGGTGGCAGATGCTTTGAGTAGAAAGGCTGTTGTAGAGTTGAGAGCTATGTTTGCTCGGTTGAGTGTGACATGTGACGGTGGTTTGGTAGCTGAGTTGTAAGTAAAACCATCCTTGTCACAGTTAATTAAGGAAAGACAACCACATGATGAGAGTTTGGTGCCACATGTGAAGGATATCATGAATGAGAATCTTACTGATTTTCATTTTAATGATGATGGGGTGTTGTATTTTAAAGGTCAAATCGTGATGCCTGAAGATGATGAGTTGAGGCGTACCATTCTGACCAAAGCGCATGATAGTCATTTTTCTATGCATCTCAGTAGTACTTAGATGTATCGTTATTTGAAGGAAAGTACTATTGGGTTGACCTGAAGAAAGATATGGTTGGTTTTGTTTCTTGATGCATGGTATGTCAGCAGGTGAAAGCTGAGCATCAGTTTCCATTCGGGTTGTTGCAACCGTTGAGGATACCAGAATGGAAGTGGGAGAGAATCACCATGGATTTTGTGTATTGTTTGCCTTTGACGCTGACCAAAAAGGATTCCATTTGGGCGATTGTTAATTGATTTACGAAGTGTGCACATTTTGTGCCAGTGTATACTACGTATACCTTAGATAGGTTGGCTGATCTGTACATCTCCGAGATTGTGCATTTGAATGGGGTGCCTAAATCCATAGTTTCGGATAGAGATCCACATTTCATGGCAAGGTTTTGGGTGTGCTTGCATCGTGCTCTGGGAACTCGGCTAAATTTCAGCACTTCGTATCATCCTCAGACGGAAGATCAGTCGGATCGGGTGATTCAGGTTCTAGAGGATATGTTGAGATGTTGTATTATTGAGTTCCAGGGAACGTGGGAGAAGCAATTTCCATTGGTGGAGTTTGATTATAATCACAGTTATCAGGCTAGTATACAGATGGCACTGTATGCGGTGTTGTATGGTAGGAAGTGCCGTACGCTTGTGTGTTTGGCTAAAGTTGGGGAAAAACATCTTTCCTTCCCTGATGTATTGAAAGGCACGAACGAGAAAGTGAAGTTGATATGTAAGCGCTTGAAAGTAGCTTCGGATCGTCAGAAATCCTGCCTGGATTTAAAGCGTATGGATTTTGAGTATGATGTTGGTGATTGAGTGTTTTTGAAGGTATCACCTTGGAAGAAGTGATGCGTTTCGGGTGAAAAGGGAAGCTTAGCCCGAGGTTTATTGGACCATACGAGGTTGTTGAGCATGTGGGTCCTGTTGCGTACTGTTTGAGGTTACCTCCTAAGTTGCAGAAGATTCATGTTGTGTTTCATGTTTCGATGTTGCAGAGGTATCGGTCGGATCCCTCACACGTTATGCCAGTGGAGGATATTGAGTTGAGGCCGGATCTATCTAATGATGAGGAACATACCAACAGTAAGGTTTTGCATGGCAAGCCATTTGAGCTTGTTAAGGTGTTGTGGAGGCACCGCGGTGTTGAGGAGGCCACGTGGGAACGCAAGTCAGATATGTTGGAACAGTTTCCGCACCTGTTTCCTCCAGGTAAAATTTTGAGAACGAAATCTTTTAAGTGGGGGAGAGTTGTAACACCCCGATTTTGGGCCTAGCGGTTTTGTGGTTTGTTAGACGGTCCAGTGTACTGGGTTAGGGATTCGAGTCAGATTTGGGAGCAAATATTTTTTTGTAAGATAAAAATGTGGAAAAAATGTTAAAAATCATATTTTAATATATGGTTAATATTGGTGAAAACAATTTTGGAAAATGGGTTTTGGAAGTGTGACATTTAGGTGGGTGACCAAAATGCAATTTTTGAAAACAAGTTTTTAAAGGTGACTAAAATTAAAGGGATCAAACTCTTAGAATCCTTAACGACCTATTTTACCAAGTATTTTATGGTGATTTCTCCTATCAATTAAACCTTTTTAACATGTGTTTTAAAAGTTAATTAAAAGGGGATTTGGTTATTAAAAAGTTAGTTATCATTTTCAAGAAAATTGATGCAACTTTTCTCTCAACTTTTCTCTCCATTTCTCTTCCGCCAAACACTCAAGTTTTCATTAAAAATCAAAGGTGGGAGATCATTTTACTCAGTTTATTGATTATTTAACTTTAATTTACAAAACCTCATTGAAATCTTGTGTTTCCTTAGCTTTCAACAAGCCAATTGAGGGAGAAATCACATAATAGGGGTAAGGTTCGTGATATCCTCTATTGAATGGTTCTTTATTGATATTCCCAAGTGTTTGATCCTTGATTTATGGTTTATAATCTGATTTTGTGTTTTATATTGAATTAATTTATTTAATTGGGTGAAATTGATGAAAAAGAGAAAGATCTATATTGGATATGTTTTCCAGTGATGGAGATTGATTTTAAACATATTTTGGATGTATTATTATGTTGATAAGTTGTTTTTAACAATAGAATCCCGAAACTCTTGAATCCTTAGTTGTTTAGGTTGTTAGATTTATGTTTTTGTGAAGCTGTGGTGGCTGTTTAATTGCTGGAAGTATATGAATGAATCAATCATATTTTTGAGTGTTAATTGATGATTATGGATGTGTTATATTGTTAGATTGTGGCTGGGTTGTGTTTGGAAAGGATTAGGTGAAGATTTCGGTTGTTCTGGTTGGGTAATTTTGAGAGGATTGTGGAAGTCCGTGAAGAATTGTTGTTGTAGTGTTTTGAATTCATTGAGATGCATTAATCCTATGTTTTAATGTGGTTAAAATAGGGGAGGTTGATCCGGAAGTGATCGGTGAAGCTTTGGAGGCTTTGGATGCTTGATTTCGCGTCAGTGAATCGAGGTTTCACATATCGGTGAGTGAGAATGTGATTCTAGGAATGGAATGTTTTAAAGGTGGTTTATGGGAGTTTAAACGTAGCTTGATACGCTGGTTGAAACTCGGAAGTAAGTTGAGGTTTTCCTTTCTCGGTCGTGCTAGTATGAAATGGTTTTATGCGCTTGTTTTGAATTACATGTTACCTATTGTTTAAACATGTTTTAAAGTATGTGTTATACTATTTTTAGGCATGAGATGCTGAAGGATGCACTTGGTAAGCGATCCTTGTAAGTATATGGTTTATACTTGTGGTTTAAAGCATGGTCGTAGCTTTGGAAAATTGGTTTGATTAATGCTTTTTAAAAACAATAAGGTAAATGGTGAATGGTTAATTATATTGGCAAGTGATGTGGTTTTAAAATTGTTATCGGATATAGTTGGCCGCCTATAGGATTGATAGTGCACTATAATAAGTCGCCTTGGATGTTGAGGGGTTTAGAACCGTGTACCGAAAACTCTATCCAAGTATCCTAACAGTAGAGGGGTTTTACAGTACCGTATACTCCCGTTAGTGGATTAAGCATCTAATCGAGGTAAGGGGTTGGTGTCCCCGTGGGTTGAAAGTGTACCCAATTGTTAGGTACTGCGATTGTGATTGTATCGCTAATTCTGGTTGAGATGGCTTGAAGTGTTGGGAGAACACTTTTTGAATCCGTATATCCGATGAACTCTTTTGTAAATAGAACTTGGTTAATTATCACTTGTAAGCCAATATAATCGTTGATGCATCATCGAAAGGTTTAGGTTGTATAATGTGATTTATACATGTTTACTCTTTAAGCTTTGCATATAGTCGTTATGCATTAGAAGACTTAAATTGAGGCTAGCAATGAGACTTACTGTTGGTTAATGATACATGTTTCATATGGTTTAATATGCTGGTTTTAATGATGTTAAGTGCATGTTTTAAAAGATGTTTGAAATGAGATTTCAATGTAATGTTGAGAAATGGTTTTAATGCATTGATGGTGTGTTGTTTTTGAGCACTCCTCACTAAGCCTAGTGTGCTTACGCCCTCTTTGTCCATCAATGTACAGAATTAAAAGCTTGGAAGGCAGCGGGAAGCAAGGGATTGGTACAAGACTTGGTAACCAAAGTATGTTTTGAATTAGACTATAAGTAATAAGGGCAATGTGGGTTTCCGTTGTTGTTTGTGAGATGTTTTGTTAAACTCCCTGTTTGAGCAAGTTTGTTTAGCTGCTCTTGAGTTGTAAATGGCCTTTGTGGTTTGATTTTGGTGATGGTTTAGATTTTCATGTTCTACATGAATGGTTTTCGATGTTGCATGCCTATAGATTTACATTTGAAGTTTAGTGCCATTAATTGATGTTGAAGTTAGGTTGTATTGGTGTGGTTTGATCCTTGAATAGGTTGGATGTGTGTTAGGGACTTGTTAGTATATTTTGGTCTGGTTAAAAGCATGTTAAACCAGCTAAAAGTGACATTACAGGCATAGGCGTACCGATACGTTGAGACCGTATTGGTACGACTAGGCAAATTTAAGCTATGGGTTTTCGTACAGGATAAGGCGTACCGGTACGGTTCTATGCCACTGGAATGTTGCTTTTCGAGTTGAAATCCGCGTACCAAAACACTTATAAGTCGTATCGATACGGGTATTGAACATTTTTAAATGAAACTTATTTTTCAACTAGGTGTACCGATACGACACATGGTGTACTGAAACAGGGCTAAGGAAAATTGAACACCGTATCGATACGGTTACCCGAGTATCGATACGGTGACCGTTAATTCTGTTAATGTCATGGGAGTAAAGTTCTATTTTCTTACGTTTTGGTCCCTGAATATTGTGGATGCAATTGAGTAAGTTCGGATGATCGTTTTGAGCTGATTTTTTATGTGTAAGCATGAAACCTGTCTAATTAAAGGTTGGTAATGTAAAAATGAGTTTAGACCTGCAGTTTTCTAAATTTACAAGTTGGTCCCTAAATTGTATATATGATCAATTGATGTCAATTTGACGCCCGATTGAGTTGGGTTTTCACCAGAAACTAGTATGTACATGTAGGATAATAATTTTTCATCTAGACAAGATAAAAGGAAAAAAATGGCCGAGTTTCAGGCTTAATTCTTTACGGTTTACTTCAGTAAACCTAATGTAGCTTGCTCGGTTCGGTCTTGCGACTAGGCCAAGTTGACAGGGTTATATAGAAAATTTTTGGTTAGGCGTCAAGGCGTTAGTGTCGAGACGATAGCAAGTTGGTGAGTGCAAATCTGTTTTGGTACTATAAAGATGTTTGAATTATGGCTTTGGGGGGTTTAGTTAAAGCCTAGCAAGCTTAGTTAAGCCCGGAAGCAAGTTTTTCCTATTCTCGTCATTTGAATATCGGATAAAATGAAAGTATGTTCTACATGATTTGATTTGAAAGCATGAGCTAAATTATTTACTACTTTTATGCATCATTATTTGATATGTTATGATTTATCAAGCATGAGGATGCCTATGTGCATAGATATAAAGTTCAAAAAAGGAAATGTAGCAGTTGGCAAGGGCAATGTTATTTGAATACGAAATTGATTTGAATAAATGCATGAGGATGAAACTTACAATTATGATGCATTATGATTGTGATTTGCCATGTTACATAAACTCGAGAATGGTTTAAATAGGTGCACAAGATGCACAACCATTGATTAAAATGCTATGAGCATGATTTTGAATAAAGTGATGAAACAAGTACATGTAGCTTTGAAAAACAGTAAGTTCCCATGCATGCATGATCTATATTGGCTATGTGATACACTAAAAAGGTATTGGATATGACTGACATGCCATAGGATTAAAGTGCACTGTAAACATAAGGCAGATTTGAGCTTAATCGATTGTACCTCCGCCTTGAGGTAGTTGAAAGACACTATCCGGGTCTGAGGTGTCCCTCGGCCTTGAGGTAATTGTAAGACATTATCCGGGCCTAGAAGAGAAAAAAGGTAATTGAAAGATTATTGCCACCGTTAAAAGGGGATTGAAAGATTATGTCCACCATAATTCGAGTATCCAATGAGATTTACGATTAAATGATGACAATTTTGATTAGTCACATTGTTGCCAATATATGAATATATGATGGAAAGAAAGATTGTCATGAAAGAATGATGCATATGTTTTGAGCAAGTATGTTCTATTTAAATGCTTTGAGAATAGCGAGTATCAATTGCTTAAATATGAGTTTCTAATATCAGTTTTGGTTGTTATAATGCATTGGCATTTTACCTTTTTAAGCACACCTAGTAGGCATTATATGCTTACACACTCTTTTCTTCCGTCAATATAGTGAATTAAGAAAGTGCGGGGTTGTGGTTCATGGCAAGGAGTGATCCCAAGACAATTATATTTAAGAGTATGTTTATGGTGTTATCATTATTTGTAATAAGGCAATGTGGGATAAACATGGGGATGTTGTTTTGTATAAGGCATGGTATTTGATTGAAGTTTATTTTATATTGGATGATGACATTATTTCAATATGCACGATGTTGATTAAGTTATAATTTTATGTATATTTGGTGGTTATGGTATAATGTTATTAAATGGTTAAAATAATAATTGGATGGAATATTTTATTATTTTGTGTTCATATGATCATATGTATTTAGTTTTATTTGACTTATGGTCTATGTTTGGGTCTTGACCATTTGGTGCATACTGGATTTCATGCTGAATTATATTAGGAAGCATGCCTATAGATTTCTTGTTTAATTATGATTTGTGTTGGTTTATGGCATATAATTAATTGAACATATATGTTAATGATGGTGTTTTTTTAGGAGTATGTCTAGGTTGTTTGTATGTAATTTGGTTATGATTGGGTTGGGATTCAAATCCCTGAAATGCATTTTAATGCAGCCCGTATCGGTACACTAGGAGCTGGTACCAGTATGCGAGGCCATTCCAGTAACCAATATTACTTGTTTGTACATCATACGACTTAATAATGTATCTAGATAAGATAAAAGAAAAAATGGACCTAAATTCGATAAATTTAGTTCGGTTTTGCTTCGGCAAACCAATGTGATCTTCTTGATTCTAGTCTAGCGACTAGACCAAATCGAGGGGGTTACAATCGCAACAACGATTATAATCGTAACAATCACAACAAGAATCTAGTTGTTTTGTGGGTAATTACAATAGCAACAATGATTATAATCGTAACAACAACAACCCCTACTCCAACACTTATAATCTTGGATGGTGTCAACATTTGAATTTTGGATAGGGAAATTAAGGGAGAAATAGTTCTAACACTATAGTTTGAAATAATGCGCCAGCAGAACCATTTGGATTTCAACAGAATATGCCAAGACATAGTGCTAATTTGGGAACAACATCGTCTTCTATGAACACAAGCTCTCTAGAGTCTATTTTTCAAGGATTCATGGTTATGGCTAAAGGCATAGTCTATGAACATTCTATATCCATCAAGCATAATGAAGAATCCTTATGAGCTTGGAAACTCAAGTAGGGCAGATTGCCTGATGCATGTATAATAGATACGCAAATTAGAGCAAGTATACCCGTCACTCAAGTAATAAAGTGATAAGTAGAGTGTCAAACCCACAGGGATTGGACTTATAAATTTAAAGTGGTTGCACAAACATTTAGTGAAACAATAATGTGTGGTGATAAGGACTATAAACTAGATGTGATAGCAAAGAAAAGTAAAAGGAAGCAAGTATTAAAGACCAAACATATGTTATAGCAAAGATTTTAACGAGGATGGATGCTGGGTTTATTGTTAAGTACAATGCTATAACAATGAGACAACACTTATCTACTTGACAAGGTTTTTGTATAAACTCCTAAACTATGTCTAGCTAGAAGCTGATAACATGATGCTATGGCGACACATGTCTACGTAAACCCTAGCAACTTATTATCTGTTTAAGTTCCCCTTATTAGTCGTTGAAATCCTAAACTAATGTCTAAGACGGATTAGAACTTAAGTTAACAGATTAAGCTCCATTGTTCACACGGTCTAACTTAAGTCTCTAGATATTAAGTCACAATTAAATAATCAAAGGCCTATCTCAATAGCTCTTACAAGATTATTCATTAAGTTTAATGAACGAAATGGATAAGAAATGGGTGCTATAGCATTGAATAATAATAATAAAGCAAGGTATCTTAAACAATAAACCCAACAAAAAGTATTTAGCTCATGTCTAAGAAAATAACATCCATAATAATAAAAGTATAAGTCATGGTGGTTTCTAAAGCAAGAGAGACAAAAATCCAAGCGTCCTAGGAATTCTTTTTCTAGCCCTCGAACCGATGCTGCAACACTCCAAACTCCTCAAGCCTCTCTCGATAGTTTTCTTTTCTTGGAGACTCCTCTAGACCTTCAACGATGGTGGTTCTTCGATTGCTGAAGACAAAGGGTTGTTTCCTCAAATCCAGCTTCTTTTCTGCGTGTTTTTGCATTAGGTGCAGTTTGTGTTTATTGATTCCCTTGATGTTTTTATATAGAGGTGGCTCCCATAGGGTTTTTTCCTTGCATGGAAAGTATCCTTTAATGAGGATCTTTGTTTCTTTTCGTCTCATGAAAAGCCCATAAAAGAGAGGGGTCCATGCATTAATTAGCCATCAAATGGCTAAAATATTAAATTACAGTAGCTAAAAGGCGTACCGATACGGTTGCCCGTGTACCGTCACCAAGCTTATTTTTCAGCTACGCGTACATATACGGTTACCAGAAATATCAGTACGCCTAGGGAATTTTGCCCAAATTGAGCCGAGACAGGTCCCTCCGTGTACCGATCCCTATGAACCCGTATCGGTACAGACAGACCTGTAATGACTTCTTGGTCCAACATATGACACTTTGGCTCAATCTGACACACTCCAATCAACATCTAAACATAATGTAATTCAAAAACATCAATTCCTCAAACATATCTGCATGGTAGTAGATCATACACAGCATCTCAAATCCAAACATAACTCTTATAGGCATGGTTTCTACCCAAGCATGCATAGTGTTTCCCAACCCCTCAAAATCAAACATTAAGCATCATACAAGTACAAAACATCAAACCAAACTTGTATAAACAGGGAGTATCCAAAATAAACCTCCCAAATACATCTTGGTCACATTACCTCTTATTACTACTTAGCAATTATAAAACCATACTTTAAAATTTTCTCAACCCTTGGATCTCCTTTTGCGCACTTGCTATTCGAAAATGCCTTTTTCTCTGTATTGATCAGAAAGGAGAGTGTAAGCTATAAGCTTAGTGAGGGAATCTCAAAAAATTCATCAATGCAATTAAATCATTTTAATTCAAACCAAGTGTATATGTCTCATGGCAAAATCATCTCATGCTTCTATAATCTCTTCAATTATGCACATTTAAAGCATTTGCAACACGTGTATCATGGATTTTTATCATAAACCTCAATTTAAGCTTTATATGCCAAAATATCTAAATAGCAAGCTTAAAGAGCATTTCATGTATAAACCACATTATACAAAACAAGATCCATTTCTCATGATACATCATCTTATATATTGGCATTCAAGTGACTCAAAACAAGTTTCATTCTATTTTATCAAAACCACATTGGATACACGGATTTCCCAAGTGGTTCATTTGACCACTTCATATACTTCCTCAAACTGGAGCAACCTTTAATGGTTATAACGTATAAATCCACCAGCGGGAGAATTGGCACAGTCTTGACCCCTCGATCGTTGCGGTTCTCATGGTGGAGCATAGCACACTTTTAACCCCTCAACACACATGAGGCGATTTATTATAGTGCACTTTAAACCCGATGGCTAGCCAACAATATCCGATAACATTTTACCTCAACCACTTGCCAATATACTCAATAATAACCTCATTAACTTATTGTTTTACATATGCATCATTTCAAACCATTTTCTAATACATTAAAGCATACATTTTAACAATCTCAAATACTTTCATAAATCATTTGCTATGCTCAAATCTCATCATGTATATCCATTTGCAACATATTTCGTTTCTAAAACATGCATATAACAGTAAGTAATCAAATCTATAAACATGTGCAAGAGATTATATTTTGCAAAGCCCAAAACGAGAGAGAGCTCAACCAATACTTACTTTCAAGCCTAGATAAGTGTTTCAAACTTATTCTAAACTCCCAAAACTTCTTTCAAAACTTTTAATAGTAGTAAAACACGTTTCCACTCACCAATAATCTAAAGCTATCTTGTCGTTGCGCTAATCAAGCTTTGGAAGCTTTCGTAACCTCTCCAAAAGCTTTAGGATTCAACTCCCCTACTTTACCCAATCAAAAACAGATGATTAATGCACTTTCATGCACCTCTAATTTCCAGCAACCAACAAACACAACTTCGCCTTACAAGAAACCATCAAACGCCTCTCTAAAACAACTTAAATCATCATCAAACCTCATCTAAACAAACCCCAACAAAAAAATTATTGATTCTAACATCTTAATAACATCAATTAACATCCAAAAATATCTTGATTATGTCCCTATACCCCTAACACCTTTACAACACCAATATCACTCCAAAATCTAACTATATACAACCTAGAAAATTACCAATTCACATAGTTTCGGGATTCCTTTAATTACGCACTTCTTTCAGCATTAAAACACATCATACCAGGGATCTAAATCAATTAGATTCAACACAAAACATATTCAAAGCAATGTTTATCTAATTTCCACATAAAATTTAATGTAATTACCAAATCAATGTTTATATCATAATTCCATAACATAAATCAGTTGTAAAGGATCAAGAACTTGGAAATTTCAATAAAGAAACCTTAATTAGAGGAGAAAAATGAAAATCACCACTAATTGTTTATTTCTCCCTTAATTGGAAAAGATTAGTTAAAATCCAAGTAGATTTTGTTGCAAGAATAAAAGGAATCAAGTAGGAAATCAAAAGGAAATCAAAAAAGATTGATTCCTAGAAATTTTGTAAAGATTTTGATAGTTTGGTTGCTGATAAAGTTGAGAGAAAAGTGATATCAAAGTTAGTTACGTAAGAAAGTGATTTGTAAAAATTAAAATCCTTTTATTAAATCTATTTTCTTTTAATATTAAAAACCAATTAAAAACACTTTAAAATAGCATAAATTAATGGAAAATCTGATGGAAAAGTTTGGTCAAATAGCTCCTTAAAGATTCTATGTTTTGACCCTTTTACGATTTAATCACCAAAAATAGTCTTGAAAACTTTTCATTTTAGTCACCAGACCAAAATGTCCCAAAATCATATTTAATTACTTCAAATTGAAATTACCAAAATACTTAAAATATTAATTAAGTATTTTCTATCATTTTTCCATGTTTTATTTTAGCCAAAAACAATTTATTAGAATTTAATTCCCAAAACTAACTTGAATTGCCTAACTTGGTTCTCCCAAACCGTCTAATCAATCCGATAAACTTCTAGGCCCAATTTCAGGTTGTTACAAATCTCCCCCTCTTAAGAAATTTCGTCCTCAAAATTTACATGGCAAAAAGGTGAGGGAAATGCTTCAACATGTCTTCCTTACTTTCCCAGGTGGCTTCCTCAACACCACGATGTCGCCACAACATCTTCACCAACTCTATGGTCTTTCCACGAGGTAACTTGCTGCTTGAATCCAAGATTCTCACCGGCTCCTCATTATAGGTTAAATCTGGATTCAACTCAATCTCCTCAACTGGCATCACATGCGTAGGATCTGATCTATACCTCCGAAGCATCGATACATGGAAAACATCATGTATATTCTCCAATTCAGCAGACAACCTCAACCTATATGAAACTGGACCAACATGCTCCAACACCTCATAAGGCCCAATAAACCTAGCACTTAACTTGCCATTCCGTCCAAACCTCATCACATTCTTCCAAGGTGAAACCTTCAGGAACACAGGATCACCAACCGCATACTCAATTCCCCTTCTCTTTAAGTCAGCATATGGCTTTTGCCGATCCAAAGCTACATTCAATCAATCACTTATAAGCTTCACTTTCTCATTTGTATCCTTCAACACAACCGGAAAAGAAACATACTTTTCTCTTGCCTCCGCCCAACAAAGTGGCGTGTTACACCTTCTACCATACAAAGCCTCGTACGGTGCCATCTGGATACTAGCCTGATAACTATTGTTATAGGCAAACTCCACCAAAGGTAACTGCTTCTCCCTTGATCCTTGGAAATCAATGATACAACACCGCAACATATCCTCTAACACTTGGATAACGCGTTCAGACTGACCATTCGTTTGTGGATGATATGAAGTATTGAAGTTCAACCGCATACCCAAAGCCTTACGCAAACACTCCCAAAATATTGCTTAAAACGCGGATCTCTATCCGATACAATAGACTTTGGTACTCCGTGCAACCTCACAATCTCAGCAATATACAACTCCACAAACTTATCCAAAGTATACGTTGTATGCACAGCCAGAAAATGTTCACACTTCATAAACCTATCCAGAATCACCCAAACAAAATTCTTCTTTGATGGCATCAAAGGTAAATTGGACACAAAATTCATGGTAATTCTCTCCCACTTCCATTCTATAATCCTTAACAGTTGCAACAACCCCGAAATAAATTGATGCCCAGCCTTAACACATTGACAAACCATACAATGAACAACAAAATTTGCGACATCTTTTTTCAAACCAACCCAGAAATACTCCTTCTTCAAGTCTTGATACATCTTCGTACTCCCTAAATGCATAGCAAAAGGACTCGAATGTGCCTCAGCCAAGATAGTATGCCTTAACTCCTCAATTTTCTGTACCACCACCCGATCCTTATAACACAAAACACCTTCCTCACTAAAAAAAATCCGTCTTATTGCCATCTATAATATCCTTAACATGCGATACCAAGGAGTCATCATACAATTGCTTCTCCTTGATTAATTGCAACAACGATGGCTTCACTTGCAACTCAGCCAACAAAACATCATCGCGCGTTACACTCAATCAAGCAAACATCACCCTCAACTCAACCGCAACCTTCCTACTCAAGGCATCGGCTACAACATTAGCCTTGCCATAATGATACTCTATCGTCAAATCATAATCCTTAAGAAAAACCAACCATCTTCGTTGCCTAAGATTTAACTCCTTCTGCGACATTAGATATTTCAAACTCTTGTGATCCGTATACACAATGCACTTATCACCATAAAGATAATGTCACCAAATATTCAACGCAAACACCACCGCAGCAAGCTTAATATCGTGCGTAGGGTAGTTGCGCTCGTTCACCTTAAACTATCTAGATGCATAAGATACAACCCTTCCTTTTTGCATCAACATACACCACAAACCAACGTAGGATGCATCACTATAAACCAAAAACTCCTTCCCTGACTCAGGTTGAATCAAGATTGGAGCTTGCGTCAAAGCTTTCTTCAATTTATCAAAAGCTTGTTGTCTACCCTCTATCCACTCAAAACACACATCCTTTTACAACAACTTTGTTAAAGGAGCAGTAATCCTCGAGAATCTATCCACAAAGCATCGATAATATCCTACCAACCCAGGAAACTACAAACCCCCGACACTGACTTTGGTTGCTTCCAATTCAAACAACTTTAATTTTTTACGTATCCACGCGAATACCCTCGGATGAAACAACATGGTCAAGAAAAACCACCTGCTTGATCCAAAACTCACATTTACTCAGCTTGGCATAAAGCTTATTGTCCAGCAGAACTTGCAACACAAACTGTAGGTGTCGATCGTGATGATCATCGGTACCAGAGTAAACAAGAATGTCATTGATAAACGCTACCAAAAATTGATCCAAGAATTCATAGAACACCCAATTCATCATATCCATGAATGTTGCCGGTCCATTGGTCAACCCAAACGGTATCACTGAGAACTCATAATGCCCATAACGCGTACGAAAAGCTATCTTTAGCTCGTCTTTATCCTTCACCTTCAACTGATAATATCTAGACCTTAGATCAATCTTAGAAAACACTATAGCACCCCAAAACTGATCAAGCAAATTATCAATCCTCGACAAAGGATACTTGTTCTTAATTGTCAACTTGTTCAGTCGTCGATAATCAATACACATTCTCATCGTGCCATCTTTTTTTTTCACAAACAACATCGGTGCTCCCCACGGTGACACACTAGGCTGAATGAAACCATGATCCAACAACTCTTGTAATTGCATCTTCAACTCTTTCGGTGCCATATAGTACGGTGTAATCAACACCGAAGCTGTATCTACATGCGTCTCAATGCAAAATTCCACCTTTCTATCCGGCGGTAAATCAAACAACTCTTTCAAAAACACTATTGGAAAATTGCAAACTGTGTGAATATCCTGGGCACACACTTTCTTCATATTAGGATTCATAACATAAGCTAGGTATGCTTGACCCCCAGATTTCATCATCTTCGGTGCTTCTAGAGATGAAACAACATTGGACAAGAATTTGACATTCTCACCCACAAGCACTTGTAGCATCCTGGAAATAGGCCTAGATGTGAATCAGGTTGGACCGGAGGTTTGAGAGAACCGGTTTGGGCAATTCAAATAGTTTTAGGAAAATAAATTATAAAATTGATTTTTGAGGTAAAATAAAATATGGAAATGCTATAAATTACTTAATTAAAAAATTTAAGTAAATCGGTGAAGTCAATTTGAGGAAATTAAGTATGATTTTAAGACATTTTAGTCTAGTGACTGAATTGAAAGTTTTCAAAACTATTTTTAGTGACTAAATCGGAAAAAGGATCAAAACTTAGAATCTTTAAGGAGCTATTTGACCATTCTTTTTCAAAAGATTTCTCTCTCTTAATTTAGGCTATTTAAAGTATTTTTAAATGGTTTAATAATTAGCTAAATGATGATTTGATTAAAAAATATATTTATTTCCAAAAAAACACTTTCTTACGTGGCTACTTCCTCAAAATCTTTTCTCTCAACTTTCTCAGCAACCAAAATGAGATTTCTACTTATAAATATCTAGGAATTAATCTTCATTGATTTCCTTTTTAATTTCTTCAAATACCTTTGCAAAATCTTTTTGGATTTCATCAAAGCTTGGCCAATTAGGGAGAAATAAGCAATTAGAGGTGATTTTTGTTTCTTTCCTCTAATTAAGGGTTCTTTATTGAAATTCCCAAGTACTTGATCCTTTGTTATTCATTTTTTATGGAATTATGTTTTAAACATTTATTTGTCTAGGGAGCATGCCTATAGACGTGGTTAATTGTGCTACTTGTTAGATTTGTTCAAAATGATGATATGTTGATGTTCAAGCATGTTTTTGATGTTATATGTTGAATAGTTAAGTGTTAAGGTTGATTAAAGTGAACCAAAGTGTCATATGTTGGATCTAGAGGTCATTACAGGTCTCACTGTACCAGTACGGTACCTCAGGGTGTCGGTACGCGGGGACCTGTATAGGCTCAAATGGTGCAAATTTGCCTTACTTTACCGATGCGCCTGGTAACCGTATCGATACGCGTAGTTATGAAATAAGGAGGGTTTTGGTACGCGATTCACTATTCTGGTATGGTCCTTAGCGACTGAAATCTGGTCTTTTAATATTATACAAGTTGTACCGATATGCTTGAGGACCGTATCGGTATGCAAATGCTCTTCAAAACTATATCGATACGGTGGATACCTGTACCGAAACACTAGACATAATTTTATTTGGAAATGCTGCTTGGTGTTTGAATCTTTGCCTTTTGGTCTCTGTTTCTTATTTATGCAATTAAATAAGTATGAATGATCATTTTGAGTTGTGATTTAATATTAAGGCATGTAATATGACTAATTAAGGATTGGTAACCTTAATTTCCATGATATTTCGTATAAATATAAGAAATTGCATTTTAGTCCTTAGGACGTAGTTTCAAGCAATTGAATGTCAAAATGATGTCCGATTGAGTTGAGATTTTAACCATGTCTTGTATGCGCACTGTTGGACCTAAAAATGCATCTAGAAAAAATAAAATAAAAAATGGATCGATTTGAATGCAATAATCTTTAGGGTTTATTTCGGTAAACCCTAATATAGCTTGCTGATTCAATCTTACAACTAGACCTGGTCAAGGGTTACATTTGGTGGTATCAGAGCCAGGTTTCAAAAAGTGGGATGGTGTTAGTGTGTTGTTATGTGCGTTTGTGGAAGTTGGTAAGCTATTGATGGCTGTTTCATGTTGTTTGATATGCACTGTGAATGTTTATATGTACGGTGTTTGATATATGCCATGTTGGGGTATTTTTGGGGAACTCATTGCCTTATTACTACAGTTCTAAAATGATTTTTGGATTAAAAAGAAAGTATTGGATCCTTGCTTGAAGCTGGCCTGATTGTTTTTATCTTGGTGTAATTATAATGCCTTAGATACATTTTATATGAGACCACCGATGAGAGAGTTAGGGTCGGGTAAGGCCATCGTTGAGGAGTAGGGAGTTGTGAATGGTGTTGTGCTTCATGGGGTGTTGCCACCTTCTCTTCCGAATCCACCTGAGGGAGTAGAGCATGTATTACCCATATTTGTTGGGACAGAGAATGGTGATTTGACGCCAGTAGAGCAGGCGATAGTTGAAGCTTTTTGAGAAGCTGTGGCTGGGATAAGTACACCTGCATCTATACCAGGAAGTGTTGTGTGTTCAGAACCCCCAGTGGAGGGCCTGGAGAATTTGAAGAAGGATGAGTGCGGTGGGTTGGCACTCACAGCATTAGAGATGAGAATTGCATGTTTAGAGCAAAGTCAGGGAATACCTAGCCATGTCGAGAGCTCTAGTTCTCGGAAGGGAGTTGTAACTGAAGTTGGGAAAGGTAGACGTAAGAGGTACTATGACAGGAGGTATCAACCCAAGAGTGAACGTGTTGAGCGCAGTGCTGAGTTAGTGCAGTTTGGCCATGATTCCACTGTTATAACGCCTAAGTGTACGCACTATAGGAAAAAAACATCCCAGAGTGTGCTGGAAAATGCTAAAGACGTGTTGGAGTTGTGGGTTGCGAGGCCATATGAGGCGTGATTGTCTTAAATGGGCAAGGGGATAACAACCGTTTGTGCCTGTAGTTGTTGATACATGATGGAAATGTGGTTCAAAGGATCACCTGAGGCGTGATTGTTCATTTCTGGTTAGAGGTGCGCGAGCTTTAGCACCTGTTGAGGCACTGCTAAAAGGTTAGGGGCACGACCAAAGGTACTATTAGCATGATGATGAGGATCAAAGGACCGAGATGTCTGATCGGTTTGGGAATGAAGGGTCTGCGAGGGTGTGAGCATCATAAGGGATGAAATGACATCGCAGTTATTGTAGGTATTTTTTTCTCTCATCGAAATTTTTGTGTTGTTTTCTTGGGTAAATTTCAGTTCTATGCATTCCTGCATCTTAGATTAACATGAAAGGTTGTTTGATGTGCATGTTGAAATCCATATTGTGGTGTTCGGATAGTTAGTTGTAATGGATGGGAATGGTACGAATATGTGCCGTGGATGCTCCTTGCTGATTTAGGACCGTAGGTTGCTAAGAATTTGATGGAGTTGTTATATAATGAGTTTGATGAGGTGCTGTGTAAGGATTGGTTGTACGGGTACATGGTTGTTGTGAGCTTGGTTATCTCTTTGAGCAGTGGGTGCTGAGGTTTATGGTTGGTTATGTGATGGCTATTGTTGCTTTGGGCATGAGATGTTAGAGGGTAAATCTCCCTTAAAAATCATGTTGCAAGAGGGAATCAGAGTCAGGGAGTTCGGTTTGGAAGAAAAATTGAGTGGCTTGTTGTTTTTAGTCTAGTTGCAAAGTTTGATGGTTTTGGTTGCGTGGAACTGTGTTCTATCCAGGATTGGAGCTGTTGGAGTTCTTATGAGAGTTGTTTGTGTGCAATAAATGGTTCTAGAATGGTTGAAGTGAGTTGTAGAGTTCCCCAAGAATTTGGGATATCTATGGTTTCGAGTAGCGTGACGCTTGAGGAGTCTACGAAGTTGTTGGTAGTGGTGATGTTAGCTTAGTAGTAAGTTATGTTATCATGGGGCTGATGAAGCTTGGTTATGAGTTACTGATGGATGCCAAGAGATGTATGTGTGGGGATCTTAGAAAAAATGATGCTTTGGAAGTTTTAGACAGCATGTTCGTGTAGTTTTAAGCAGTAATAAATGGTTCAAGTTGGTGGTTAGAAAAAGGTTTTAATGTGTTGTTAGGTTACCGAATGTTTTTGTAAACCTTCAGGGCTGTAGCAAGATAAGCATTCTAGGAATGCTTGGGTGAGTAGTTAGATAGAGCGGTGGTACACTCTTGCTTAGGGGATATATGAATGCTTTAGCTTGAAGACTGAGGGTTAGGTGTTAAACCTTTGAACCTAGATGGGCGGATGTTCATAGTAGTTAGATTTGAAATAAATAATTGGGTAGGAATGTTAGTTCTAGAAATGTTATCGGTGAGTGTGGATGGTAGATCATGTATAATGCATAATCACTTATATGTATATACTTAAATATGTCTATTCATGCATGCATATGGCATGACATTAGTGGTTTTGCATTCATATACATAGGCATCATAGGGAGCATGTAAGTAATCATGCATACAAGTGTCCACACTTATAGATGAGTTTTCGGGAGATAGTGTAGTGAAAGTATAAGGTGATTCGTGGGAAGGTTAGTTAGGTAGAGTTCTCTAGGTTTTTGAGTGGCTTGGCGAATGTGTTTTATGGAATCAAAGGGCAACAAAGGTTGTAGGGCCATAGTTGTGGTTTTATGGTAGTGGTTGTTAGGTGATAAGAGAATGTGGTGGTAAGATCTTAAAGGCTTGGGATGGTTATCGTTGTGCAGGGAGTGGAGTAGTAAGAAGTGTTTGAAGTTGAATAACCGAAGGAGAGAAGGTCGATGGTAGGGAATAGCCTAGGTAGGCAGAGCGGCGGTTGGATTAGATAGAGCAGCCTTAATGATGCCTTGGTGGTGCGTGTCGTGGATGGGGTAAAGAGGAGATCGTTGGTACCCTATGGTAATGGTGGTGTTTAGGCTTCCAGGGTTATTTGGTTGTGCCGTAAGGTGTTGAGATGAGACAAAAGTTGGTTGAGGTCCCTTCTAGCTTTGTTGTCTTTCATCTAAGGGGTGCAGAGATGTTTTGATGATTGGAAGAAAAGTTCTTCTGGGATGTTGCAACCATTGAAGATTTCAGAGTGAAAAGATGAGAAAGGTCCATCATGGGTCTGTGTTAGGGTTGCCCTAAACGTTAACTGGAAATGGTTCCTTTTTTGGGAGATTGTTGACTGGATTGCAGAGGTGTATGGGTGTTTAAGTCCATGGTTTGGGATAGAGATTCACATCTCTAGCGAGGCTTGAGAGTGCCTACATGAAGCTTTGGGTGCTTGGTTACCTTTTAGTGCTTCATGTCGCTTTTGGGTGGATGGTTAGTCAAATGCGCTACCTCGGTATGGAAGGTTGTGTTGAGAGGTTGTGATGTGGCTCTCTGTGAATCCAGGGAAGATGGTTGCCTTTGGTTGAGTTTGCTTATAACAATAGTTTTGGGGTTGTGTGCAGTGGGTGCCATTTGAAACTTTGTGTGGTACGATGCGTTTTACTTGTGTAAATGTAGCTTTAGATATTCAGGAATTCTACGTGAATTGAGGCCTAGGGAAGTCATGGGTACCGTTGTTGAGTAGGCGCTCTTGAAGGTTTCTGCCTTGATGGAAGGTGATGCGCTTTAGAGCGCAAGAAGAATTTTAAGTCGGGAGTTTTTAAGTCGAATGTGATGTAGGGATGTAAAGATTGACTGGTTTATAAGTTGAGGTTATCTCTCGAGTTAGGGAATTCATGATAAGTTTTGTGCATCGGTGTCGGGGTGGTGATGGTCAAATCCATTTGTATATGGTGGTTGCAAAGGATGTTGAGTTGTATGGTTGTGTATAGTGATGGAGGGTGTGTAAAGTGTTGGGTTTCTGTAGCAAGTGGAGGAAGGGTAGAGTGTTTTCAAGGTGTGCGGTGTTAACGGTTTTGAAGAGTTCTTGTGGTAGAGTATTCAGAGATGATGGAGTAGTTTTCTCGTCTGATCCGCTGGTTAAATTTTGAGGACAAAATTTCTTAAGAGGAGAGTTTTAACGCCCTGGAAATGGGCCTATATGTGAATTAGGTTGGACCGGAGGTTCGAGAGAACCGGTTTAGGCAATTCAAATAGTTTCAGGAAAATAAATTATAAAATTGATTTTTGAAGTAAAATAAAATATGGAAAAATGCTCTAAATTACTTAATTAATATTTTAAGTAAATCGGTGAAGTAATTTGTGGAAATTAAATATGATTTTAAAACATTTTAGTCTAGTGACTAAATCAGAAAAGGATCAAAACTTAAAATCTTCAAGGAGCTATTTGACCATTCTTTTTCAAAAGATTTCTATATTAATTTAGGCTATTTTTAAAGTATTTTTAAATAGTTTAATAATTGGATAAATGAGGATTTGATTAGAAAAGATCTTTATTTCCTAAAAGCACTTTCTCACATAACTACTTTTCTCAAAATCTTTTCTCTCAACTTTCTCAGCAACCAAACTGAGATTTCTACTTCTAAATCACCAGAAATCAATATTCATTGATTTCTTTTTTGATTTCTATTTGATTTCTTCAAATACCTTTGCAAAATATTTTTGGATTTCATCAAAGCTTGGCCAATTAAGGAGAAATCAACAATTAGAGGTGATTTTCGTTTCTCTCCTCTAATAAAGGGTTTTTTTATTAAAATTCCCAAGTTCTTGATCCTTTGTTATTGATTTTTGTTATAGAATTATGTTTCAAACATTTATTTGTTAATTAAATTGAGTTTTATGTGGAAATTGAATAGAAATACAGTTGGACCTATTTTGGAATGATTCTAAATGATTTAGATCTATTTTAAGATGTGTTTTGATGTTAAAAGGAAAGGTTAATCAAAGAAATCCCAAAACTATCAGGATTGCTAATTTTCTAGGTTGTTTATAGTTGATTTTTGATGTGATCTTGGTGTTGTGGTGTTGCTAGAGGTATGAGAATGAGTTTAAAATGTTAATTGATGTTGTTATGAGGTTGAAATCAATAGGTTTTGGCTGGGCTTTGTTTAGATGAAGTTTGGTGTTGATTTTGGTTGTTTCGGATAAGCGTTTAGTGGTTTTGAGGTAGGCGAAGTTGAAGTTATTGTTTGATGGGGGGGTTTGTGATGCATGGAATGCATTAATCCTCTATTTTTGTTTGGGTAAAGCAGGGGAATCAAATCCTTTGGCTTTTAGAGTCATCATGAAAGCTTCAGAGGCTTGAACGCGTATCGGTTAGTGGGCGATTGGTTGTTGGTGAGTGAGAACGTGTTTTCAACTTTATAAAGGTTTGAACATTGTGCTTTGGGGGTTTAGATCAAGCTTGATACGCTGCTCTAAGCTCATAAGTAATTATAGGATGAATTCTTTCATAAACTCGGTTTGGCAATTGATTTTATGCACTTGTTTTGAAGGGTTTTAATTATTCACTGTATATGCATGTTTTGAGTATAGTTTAATGCTGGAAATTGATTATAGAAAGATGATGATGTGTTGTGAGGTAATGCAAGTGTTGTTAATGTCTTTGAACATTGTTTAATACAAGGTTGATTGTATTGGTTTAATGATTTTGATGATGCATATGAAAATAGCGGGTAAATGATAATGAAATGAATTATATTGGCAAGCGATGGTTTGTTAAGGTTTTGAGAAGTGTATCGGATATAATTGGCCGGACATAGGAATTAAAGTGCACTATAATAAGTCACCTCATGTGTGTCGAGGTGGGTAAATGTTCTGTATACTCCACCATGAGAACTGCAACGGTCGAGGTGGGTAAATGTTCCGTTTTCTCCCACTAGTGGATTTATGCATCCAAACCGTTGAGGGGGTAAATGTTCTGTTGCTTCGGTTTGAACCGTTGAGGTGGGAAAGTGTGTTGTTACTCTAGTTGAGGCATGTCTGTGAAGTGGTTGTGGAAACCACTTGTGTAAACCCATGTATCTGATGTTATGTGGTGTTGTGGAGGGATGTTTTGGTATACAGGAGTTGTGGAGGGATGTTCTGTATAAAGGAGCTGTGGAGGAATGTTTTGTATAAATGAGTTGTGGAGGAATATTTTGTAAAATGGAGTTGTGAAGAAATGCTTTTAAAATGGAGTTGTGGGAAATGATCATTTAAAAGCCAATAATTGGTAATGCTTAATGTTGGTTTAACACGTTTTACTCTTTAAGCCTAGCATTAGTAGTATGCTTGGGAAAGCTTAAATCGAGGTTAGCAATTGGATCATTGCTATTAATTCATGAGGTGAATTGCATATGTTAAAATGTGGATGTTTTGGAAATGTTAAGTGCATGGTTTTATTAAGGCATGATGTTGGAATGATGTTTTAAAAGTGTTTTGGCAAGTGGATTTTTTTTTAAAATGGGTTATAAATGGTTTTAAATGCATTGATGGTGTGTTGTTTTAGAGCACTCCTTACTAAGCCTAGTGTACTTACGCTCTCTTTTTCCATCAATGTAGAGAATTAGAGGTTGGAGGCACAGAGCAAGCTAAGGGACATCCAAGGACTTGAATTTGCAAAGTATAAACTCAATATAGACTTGTAGTAATAAAGGAAATGGGACCGTTCATTGTTTGGGAGGGTTGTTTGCTAGGTTCCCTATTTGTACAAGTTCTATATGCTGATTTGGTCTTGTATGAGGTTTAATGTGCTTGAGACGTGGATGGTTTTATGGATTGAACGTTGTCTAGGGAACATGCCTATAAACTTGTGGTTAATTGTGCTAAACTTGTTAGACTTGTTCAAAATGCTGATATGTTGATGTTAAAGCATGTTGTTGATGTTATATGTTGAATAGTTAAGTGTTAAGGTTGATTAATGTGAGCCAAAGTGTCATATGTTGGACCTAGAGGTCATTACAGGTCTCATTGTACCGGTACGGTACCTCAAGGTGTCGGTACGCGGGGACCTGTATAGGCTCAAATGGTGCAAATTTGCCTTACCATATCGATACGCCTGGTAATTGTATCGGTACGCATAGTTATGAAATAGGGAGGGTTCCGGTACATGAGTCACTGTTCCGGTACGGACCTTAGCCACTGGAATTTGGTCTTTTAAAATTATACAAGCTGTACCGATACACTTGAGGACCGTATTGGTATGCAAATGTTCTTCAGAACTGTATCGATATGGTGGACACCTGTACCGAAACACTAGACATAATTTCAGTTGGAAATGCTGCTTGATGGTTGAATCTTTGCATTTTGGTCCATGTTTCTTATTTATGCAATTAAATAAGTATGGATGATCATTTTGAGTTGTTATTTAATATTAAGGCATGTAATATGACTAATTGAGGATTGATAACCTTAATTTCATGATAGCTAGTATAAATATCAGAAATTACATTTTAGTCCTTAGGATGCAGTTTCAAGCAATTGGATATCGAAATGATGTCCGATTGAGTTGAGATTTTAACCATGTCTTGTATGCACACTGTAGGCCTTAAAAATGCATCTAAAAAGATAAAAGAAAAAATGGATTGGTTCAAATGTAATAATCTTCAGGGTTTATTTTGATAAACCCTAATATAGCTTTCTCGATTCGGTCTTACGACTAGACCGAGTCAAGGGGGTTACACCACCACTTCATAATCCTCAGCAAGTTCTAGTGAAACTCACTTGGTCTCAAAATGAACTACAGCCCTTTGTTCAAACAACCAATCCATCCCCAAGATTACATCGAAACCGTGAAACGGCAAGTCCATCAGGTCAGTCGCAAACACATGCCCTTGAACCATCAAATGACATCTTTTATACAACCTCCTAGAAACTAATGTTGTAGCGATGTCCCCTTTTCTCGCTAAAAAAACGAGGTTTCGAAGTGTTTGTGATTTTTTGGATATACAATGTTTATTTCGTGGGGGTTTTGAAAATATCGTATTTTATTAAAAATTAGAGTCGCCACCGGCCACTTAGGTAGGCCGGACACCATAAAACCAGAGATTTAAAAAACTTTTGGGTTCGGGAGTCGGTTACGGATGGGGAAGGATTAGCACCCCCACACCGCCCAAAATTGGTACTTTAATAATTACCGCTTTATTAATATTAGACTTTCCGGATTAAAGTGACGATTAGTTTAAAATTCGGTTCTAATTGCGAATAAATTTTAAAGGCCCCGTTATCCGAGGGTAAACGCCCAACCACTATCACTACGCCTGATACTGGCCCCGTTTACGCTCGGATAAAAGGGCACCGCATTGACAATTTATATCTCGATATGCAATCTTAGTGGGCAAAATATAAAACATGGCAAATAATTTCAATGCAATAAATATTAACATAACAGAATTCTAATCTAACATAAATAAAATACTAAATTAAAACATACATATATACATATTAATCTAACTCATACATAAAAACACATCTAGCATAAATAAAATACTAATATTCATAAATATTAATTTAACATAAAAACAAATTCAACATAAATAAAATACTATTCTAAAACATACATACATAAATATTAAAAACATATCTAATATTAATATAAAACACAAATTTAAAACATATTAAATATTAATCTAAAACATAAACATACAAAATAAAAAATAAGACTACAATTTTAAAATAACTAATACTTCATTAAATTATAAAAATTACAACACTAATAAAGAAGGGAAGAAAATATACCTAACTAGGAGCTCGAATGACGAACCCCAACTGAACTCCAACGAGATCTACCGCAACCCCTCCAAAAATATTAACTAGATCGGACCTAAAATAGGACCCCGATCGAATGTTGGATCGAACCAACTGGGGCCGAGGGCACTGCCCCCAACCCCGGCCAGCCTTGCGGCCGGCCTAGCCCCCACGATTTGGGTGGCAATTCAATTGCCAATTTTATTTGGCAATTTGGCGTCCCTTTTTTGTGTGTAATTGCTGCCTATTTATAGGCCAAAGGGGATGGGTTAAGGGTGACGTGGAGCACCCTGCTCCACGCAATTTTCTTCCTTTTTTAAATATATTATTTATTTATTTATTTTGATTTTTTATTAATTTTATATTATTATTAAAATAATACTAATAACACTAAAACCCGGTCAAAAATGAGTGATTACAGTTGCCCCTCTTTGCTTGTTCTTGTGAAACGAGGACAAAGCAAAGATCAAAAGCACTCTTTTTTGACCTACTTTCTTGTCTTTGGCTTCAGAATCACGTGTTCTTCTGAAACTATCCCCTCTTCCTTAGCTGAATATTCAGGCTCGTAAGTTCTTCCTATATAGAGCTTCGTCACCTTCCGATCTTGGAGTTATAGGCTCTTTCTGCATAGAACCTTTCACTCTGAAGCCTCGAGTTACGAGTCCCTCCTATATAGAACCTTTCATTCTGAGACGATGCAGCTTGGAGTCCTTCCTATATAGAACTCTTCGCCTTCAACGCTGGTTTCTCCTATATAAAACCTTCTGCGTCGCTGATGGATTCTTCCGACTGGGAGTTCCTCATGTATAGAACTGCTAGTCTTCAAACCCTGGAGCTGTCAGTCCTTCCTATATAGAACTTTTAGCTTCTAAAATCTCGAGCTCTGTGTTCTTCCTATATAGAACCTTTTTCACTCGAGACAAGAAAGCTCGGAGCCCTTCCTATATAGGACTCTTCGCTTTCAACACAACAGGTTTTCCCTATATAAAACCTTGTGTATCATGGGTGAATTCCTTCGATCGAGAGTTCTTCCTATATAGAATCGCTAGTCTTCACCCCGAGCTGTAAGTCCTTCCTATATAGAACTT
Organism: Hibiscus mutabilis; assembly: GCA_019671005.1. Taxonomy (NCBI): domain Eukaryota; kingdom Viridiplantae; phylum Streptophyta; class Magnoliopsida; order Malvales; family Malvaceae; genus Hibiscus; species Hibiscus mutabilis. Next base: position 11,699,939 of record CM033753.1, on the reverse strand, counting down.
TTAGCTTCTGAAATCTTGGAGCTACGGATTCTTCCTATATAGAATCTTTTACTCTAAGACAAAGTGAAGCTCTGAGCCTTTCCTATATAAGACTCTTTTTTTTTTTAACACAACAGGTTTTCCCTATATAAAACCTTGTGTATCATGGGTGAATTCCTTCGACCGGGAGTTCTTCCTATATAGAATCGCTAGTCTTCACCCCGAGCCGTCGATCCTTCCTATATAGAACTTTTAGCTTGAAATCTCAGAGCTACAAGTTCTTCCTATATAGAACCTTTCACTCTAAGACAGTAAGAAAGCTCTGAGCCCTTCCTATATAGGACTCTTCGCAAAGACAAACAGTTTTCCCTATATAAAACCTTGTGTCATGGGTGAATTCCTTTGGCTGGGAGTTCTTCCTATATAGAACTGCTAGTCTTCACCCTAGAGCTGTCAGTCCTTCCTATATAGAACTTTCAGCTTCTGAAGCCTTGGAGCGGCGGATTCTTCCTATATAGAACCTCTCTCTGCAGGCGCTTGGAAACATAGGCCTTTTGTATGTAGAACCACTGTCTTCACATTTGGGATTCATACCACGATGGCTATCGATGTCTCTTCAGATTCGGGGATTCACACCGAAAATGGCTACCAAACTTTCTTTAAATTTGGGGACTCATGCCGAAGGTGGCTGCCAAACTTTCTTCAAATTTTAGGGACTCACGCCGAAGATGGCCGCCAAAACTTCTTCAAGTTTAGGGACCCACGCCAAAATGGCTGCCAAAACTTCTTCAAATTTTAGGGACTCACGCCTGAAATGGCAGCCAAAACTTCTTCAAATTTAGGGACTCACGCCGAAAATGGCCGCCAAAACTTCTTCAAATTTAGGGACTCACGCCAAAACTTCTTCAAATTTTAGGGACTCATGCCGGAAATGGCCGCCAAAACTTCTTCAAATTTAGGGACTCACGCCGAAAATGGCCGCCAAAACTTCTTCAAATTTTAGGGACTCACGCCAAATATGACCGCCAAAACTTCTTCAAATTTAGGGACTCACGCCGAAAATGGCCGCCAAAACTTCTTCAAATTTTAGGGACTCACGCCGGAAATGGCCGCCAAAACTTCTTCAAGTTCTTTGATAATTCTTCAGGTACCTGTCCAAAATAAGCAAAAATTGACATGCCCCTATCTATATGATGCATGCAATGTAATGGTTTCTTTCTTTTCTTTTTCTTTTTTCTCTTCTCATTTTCTTTTTCTTTTCTTCTTTTTTCCTTTTCTTTTCTTTTTCACTTTTTCTCTTTCTTTCTCTCTTTTTCTTTTAGCCTTTTTGTTCTAAAGTCTTACACCCTGAAAGGTCGTTCCTCAGATTTCTTCATCTCTTTACTTCTTCACACTGTAGGCTCTTAAATCCTCATTTGAACATGCTTTTAAACCTTTTGTGCGAAAGGCCTTCTTGTCTTCAGGGTTATCACTTGTCTTCATAAATGATCCTATGGTTCTTATATTATTTTTATAAGAACCATTGTCATCTTCTTCGCCTTGGCGTTCCCCATTCAACCACGGGCTCCCTTTGCTTTGAATTTTGACGACCCATCATACAGAGCCTTAATCTATTTCTAGTCACTAGGGTGAGCCAAAATGCTTCCATCCCCTGAGCTCATCCTTGATCTTCTCGTAGCACTTCGACGGGAACTAACTATCGGTCCCTATGCTTTAAATCTCATCATCATTCATTTTTAAAGTAAAGTAAAAGGCAATTTACTTGTGTATATTTCAAAAAATAATGATTGTTTGAAAAGATAACAGTCATTTTGAAAATCACAACTTGACGGGATACCAAACATTTTGAAAACATTGTTTGGAACAAATGGTAAAACATTTTTCTTTTCTTCTTCTTTTTCTAAGGACCAAACATTTTTTATAAAATAATGCTTGGAGAATGGTAAACAAAATTGAAAGTGTATTGCCAAACATTTTAAAAATTAATGTTTGGGGGAAATGGTAAACATCAAAACTTTGGGAGAAAATGTCAAACCTTTTTAAAACATGTTTGCCCCGAAATATCAAACACCATAGCGCATCTGCTTTCAAGTTTCAGAGATCAACTCTAATGAAGCGCATATTTAGAAGATCTTGACCATTGTGGAGATATATGCCAATGTATAGTTTCTTCTGGTCTAATAGGCTTTTGAGAGGAACAACCCTACCTAGTTTCTACCACGTTTAAGGTGGCACTCTTAATCTTACTATCTCACCATGCGCCATCCTTCCCTCATTTGGGTGTCGATCAAGCACTTCGAAGTTTGACGTTCCTTGAAGCAAAGTTAACCCTTATAGGCGGAATGAAATCTGAAGACACTCTCATTCAACTTGGATATCTATGGATGACCAGAATAGTCTTTGGGGCTTGTAATGTAGGCCTTTGGTTTATGGTTAAGTGAAACAGTATTTCTGTACTTGTGTAACTTGGATATGCCCATTATTCCTTCCTTTTTTTGATCACTCTAGACTGCCCGTTTTCTGGTTTTCACCCTAGAGTTCATTTCCTTTCTTTTTACTGTAGGCTGCCTTGTATTCTGGCTATATACTGATGTTCATTTTCTTTCAATAATGCTTGATCCTTCAATACTCCTCGAAACTGAGATTTCTTGAATGAAGGACTATGAATACATTTCTGGGAATTCTTGTGATCGACACGCCCAGATGAAATGTTATCCTTTCTTTTTTCTTTTCTTGTGGATCGCTCTAGACTGCCCATTTTTGGGTTTTCACCCTAGAGGTCACTTCCTTCTTTTGTATCTTCGGATCAATATATTTTGGCTGGATATTGATGCTAGCTTGCTCAGGCAAACTACTCTTTTTCTTCATTTTTAGGATCACTCTAGACTGCCCATTTTTTGTGTTTTCACCCTAGAGGTCATTTCCTTTTTCAAAATTAGCAATCTTCGGGCCGACTTGTCTTGACTTGGCTTCAATTCGAGCTTCTATACTAATTTTCAAAACTGATATTTACTTGAAATGTGGATTCCTTGTGTCTCTTGCACATAGTTGAAGTCTCGTTCTTGTATTGTTTGATCTGTGTGTGAAACATAGACAGTATTTTTCATTTCTCTTTTTTCTTTTTTTCCTTTTTTATTTTTATTTTCTTTTTTCTTTTCTTTTTCCTCTTTTTTAGACTGCTCATTCTGGGTTTTTAGCATTGAATCTCTTTCTTCTTATTCGAGTCTATGAATGTATCCTCGAATCAACACGGATCTATACTGGGTATTGATGCGATCTTTTGCTCGGAGTTAATTGCCCCTCTGCAGCTCTTCTGATATTTACTCGATCTGGATTGCTTCGGCCTTCTGATTACCATTTATCTTCTTTTTTGGTTTTTCGTTTGGACATATCCATGTTTTCAACCACTTTCTTCTGATGATTTTTTGATCTTCGTATCCAATCTGTATGGTCTCATCTGTGTCTTCTGGTAAAGTAAAAGAACACCATTCGTTGTCATATTCACAAATGTCCTAAGAATGCCTTTAGGGGGTAGAGGTTTAGAGTCAACTTTCGTTTCAAGGATCTTAAACGACAAGTGCCTGAGAAGATAAATTCTTAAAATGGGAACTGCCCATTGTCTAAATACTCGCTTTTGTTCCTCTGTTGGTCCAAGTAAACTAGCATATACTCACATTTACAGTATCCCCATAACATTCAATCTCTTCTAAATATATGCAACTTAGAGTTGATCTTTGGGTTTGAAGCAAATGTACTGTTGCATTCAAAATTCGAGGACCTGGTATAGAAATGATATATACATATGTCCATTCAAAAATGTGTGTATATGCATATGGTAAAACTACCCCATAAAAATGAAATGTTTAAAAAATCAAGAATGTAAAAATGTTTTTATAAATGGAAATGTGATTTTTTTTAATTCTAAAAATATCTGTTTGAGAGTTATTTCCTTCTTTTTTTTAAAGCATTGAGCATTTCTTTGTGAACTGATGGAAGAACCATAGGGACATCCGGACTACCTCCTGAGTACTAACTCATTCCGGTCCTTTGTAGTGCAGGCTTGTGCCACTTCTCTTGTTTTTCCTTGCTGGATCAATTCTTGTCATGACTCCCTCGTCAACCAACTTATTGATTTCTTCTATTAACAACCTCAAATTTCTTGGTGCCATGCCCCGGTGCCTTAATGTAGAACTCACATGCACTGTATGGATTAAAATTGTGGGCGATGAGCTGGGCGTAACCTTTATCGGCCCGGAGGTAAGGTACTAACCCTTGACCAAATGAGGCCATATGTCCGACATGGAATAATCCGAATATCTCTAAATATGTACTTGTTTGAGGAAATTTTCTTAGTGATTCGGGGGAATCTGCATGTCTTATTCTCTTACGAACACGAAAACCTTTGAAAGTGGTACTCGTTTATATCTTTCTTTCCTTTTACTCTTAGGCATGTCTGGTCTTTTAAACTTAGGTCCCGGAGTGCATGTTTGATTCTCTCTCCGACTGTCATGAAGTCCTCAAAGCTGGCTTTCATTTTCTCGAGCATCTTATTAAAGAAGAAATATGAAATGTGGCATAGAAGTCAATTTCCTCTTCATCTACGGGAGGCTGCACCTGGGTCGCTAAACACAGACACCTTAAAGCACATTCCTTGAAGATTTATCAGGTTTCATCTTCGTACCCTGGAGATACTGACGACTCGGTGCCAGGTCCAAAGCATATCATATCATGGTAGGTCATGCTAGACTGTCGGGAAAGTAGTGGATCGACAATTTTTCAATGCAGCCCTCCATCTTTTTTGCAGAATATGGTCAAGTGAATCTTGGGGCATCTTGTTCCGTTATCATGCGCAAATCTGAAGTCTTTGGAATCCGGAGGAACGACCAAATCAGGTTCAAATAGAGCTTTCTTGCATCAAAGGCATCAAACTTCTTTTTTCCTCTCTCTTTTTCTCTCGAGTCCATCTTCTAACTGCTCGAATCTTGATTTTTGAGTGTCTTGAATTCTTTTATTCACGATAAAACTCTAATTGTTCTTTGGATTACCCCCAAAAATTTTATGCAAGATAATGATAATGTTATGTAAAAATATGTCATGACTGTATGCAATGCAATGCAATGCAATCCTAAAATATAAACATGAATGCAATAAGGTATTGATTCCAAAAGTGATCCTCATAGAACGACGTTCATTGAGGACAAAAGGTTTCATTATATCAGATATTAGATATTCACAGTTACTGATAAGCTTCAGTGCCTACTTTCTTAACTTCATCTAGTAGTCCGGTCAGCTTGCCTCTGTAGTCCAACACTTGATCCACGTTCTGATAAAGCCTGCCACCTTGTTAAGCCGCCTTACCTGCTCGAGTAATATCGATCTTTGGGTCTTCATCTATCCCCTGCTTAGTCTTTCGTAGCTTGGAAGTTGCCCTTTCCAACTGATAACATCCTTACTTGATTCTTGCTTGACTAGTCTTTCTTCTTTCAATATTCTGAGTCGTCTTTCAACTAGACAACATTGTTCATCTATTCATTAAAGGTGACCCAATCTGATATTCTTAAACACTCAGCAAAGCTTTTGATGATCATTCTGCAAATTCAATTTTATCCAAGTTATCTCTCTCATCTGAGCTGGCTGAACTCGAAATAATATCCCTCTCCTGGGATGCCCCTATCTCTGATCTTCAAATTTAACTCGCTTGAGTGACCCACTTCGGTATTACTTGAACTTTGTCCTGGATATCGATTCCTCCTCAACTTTGCCCCTCGGGTGATTGTTAGCTCACTATAGAATTGGGGAACTCCGTCTTCGAAACCTAAAATCCTCATCGCGATAAGATCTTGAACTCATTCCTCAGGGCCTCGCAATCCTCAATACCGTGACCCAAACTTCCTAAACGGTAACTGCCTCTAGCACGTGTGTAGTAATCTCTTGGATAAAACAGTCTCTTCGCTAGAGACTTCACCGAGGCAACAAGGGTTCAATTTGTCGTATTTGGCTGACTTGGAGGTAGAATTCTGACTATCTCGCTCTCTATTCTGATCCTTAATCGGTTCTTCTTTCGGTTTGATGGATCGCTTACCTTTCGTTTTGATGGATCGCTTACCTTTTGTCAAAGTATTCATCTGATTCATCACGTCTTTCTTCTGCTTCTTTCAACTCTTGCACTTCACTTTGCTCATTACCAGTACCGTGTCTCCTTACCGTGTTTGACCTGAAGTCTTCAGATGGTTCCTCTTCTATTGTCTCCGATCTTGTTCTGGGACAAAACCCTGGATTCGTGCCCTCTAATATCTGACCAGATGACCCTTTGCCAATTATGAATGATTTCTGAGATTTGAGGAACCACTTCGGGAATCAATACCCTATAAATGCGAGAATGCATGCAAATGCGATGTTGATTCTCGAACAGTCTTTGAAAAACTTTCAATAGAGAAAATGTATGTTTGCAAGAAATTAATAATGAATTACAGGCAACAGTTGAATTTATTCTGGAGACCTTGACTTCGGGAAGCAAAACATGTGCTCCACGTCTCGACGTCGTCTTCAGAATGATGGATGACTCCGTCTTCTCCTCTTATTCTATTCTATGGACTCGTGACGTCGTGATCTTTATTTTTGTGGCTTCTGAAAAGGATATCAGACAATATATTTTCTTCTGTAGATCTGGGTACGTCTAAACAGGGATAGATTCTATCGATCCTAGGGGAGTACTTTAAAACTTTTTGGGGTTTAAATTAAAATTTTTAAGGATCATTTGGTTTAAAAATTCCCCCTTTTTATTATCAAAAAGTTTTAACTTACTTAAAAAATGAAACTTTTAAGTTTCTTTTTGTTATTATTATTATTCTGAAAGTTTTATGAGGGAAGAAGTTTCAAAACAAAATAATTTCAAATTTTCTTCTTTTTTTAAATGAGTTAACTTAAAATCTGAGATTTTTTTTTTAAAAAATGGTCAAATGTGAAGATTTAAAATTGGGGTTCTACGGCCCTGACTAAATCTTCTGCGTCGCATGTGCCTTACTATCATACCGTCTTCTTTCGCGATTGGTCTTTGCTCGGCCTAACTTGATACTGTAATATTATCGTTTCTGGCAAAACAAACTTTTCTATTTTGAAAGCCTTTTAATGAACTGTTCTTGAATCAACACCATGTCATGATATGCAACATGAATGCAAATAAAGGCGTTGATTCCGCTGGTAATCACCCTTTCGAACGACTTTCATGGGAATTAAAGGGTCTATATTACAAAAAGGTTCATATTACAAAAGTAGTCCCTATTACAAAAAGAGTCTCTATTACAAAAAGTCTTAATTATAAAACAAAGTTCTACACGTAAGACCTAGCTCTACCTCCTAGCTCATCGACAACTCTGAGCAACTTGATAAACATTGGTGCTTCTTCCATGTCCAGGGTTACGAAAGGTCGGAGAGCCGCGACTTCGGTAGCTAAGTCATTCACACGCCTTGCAACTCGTCGTATGTCCACCATCAGGGTCTCGTGTGTATACTTTGGCACTACACGCTCGTTCGACAAATTGTTACGTCGGATCTGTTGAGTAATCTCTGACCGATGTCGCGCGACTGAATCGATGCCGTCCTTCCTAAGACACCTTTTTTCCATGATGAAAGATTTTCTAATCGGGCAAACCACTTGAATCAACGCCTCTATGTAATGTGGATGCAATGATAATGCAACAAAAGTATGTGTAAAATAAAAATAAAACAAAAAAATGAGTTAGTACCGGATAAAAATAATAAATACATAAATAAAAGGACAAATAAAATAAAATAAGATAAACAAACAAAAACCCTATTTATCCTGTCTAAAACACCTGGGGTTATCCGCATGGCTCTAAAGGGGTGGGTTTCTATATGTTCTCTACATGCAGTGTTGGTGTTAGGAGGTACCCGATTCGTCCTTGTTGTCCTCTACTAAGAGTAGCAAGGCCCCCGATCATCACCCATTATAGGCTCCTTTCAACCGGGTTCAATTCAGGGGGACCCATTCGCTTATGCCCGTACGAAGGAACGATGTCCTTACGAAAGCATAAGGTACTCGAGCCCCGAAGGTACTTGCTAGGCCCATACGGGAGAACGATATCTCCACGAAAGCATTAGCGTTTTCCCCCCACTTAAAAAAAACGGGTTTATATGCCATATTTTAAATGCGTTAAAATAAACGTGCAATTATAACCGAATGTTAATTTAATAGTCACTTTAACCCAGAATTTCTAATATTAATAAAGCGATAATTATTTTAAAAAGCTTGACTCTCTTCTTGTTTTCAAAAAACAAAAAATTGTCCCCAGCGGAGTCGCCATCTGTAGCGATGTCCCTCTTCGCTAAAAAAACGATTTTTCGAAGTGTTTGTGATTTTTTGGATATACAATGTTTATTCCCTGGGGGTTTTGAAAATATCGTATTTTATTAAAAATTGGAGTCGCCACCGGCCACTTAGGTAGGCCGGACACCATAAAACCAGAGATTTAAAAAACTTTTGGGTTCGGGAGTCGGTTACGGATGGGGAAGGATTAGCACCCCCACACCGCCCAAAATTGGTACTTTAATAATTACCGCTTTATTAATATTAGACTTTCCGGATTAAAGTGACGATTAGTTTAAAATTCGGTTCTAATTGCGAATAAATTTTAAAGGCCCCGTTATCCGAGGGTAAACGCCCAACCACTATCACTACGCCTGATACTGGCCCCGTTTACGCTCGGATAAAAGGGCACCGCATTGATAATTTATATCTCGATATGCAATCTTAGTGGGCAAAATATAAAACATGGCAAATAATTTAAATGCAATAAATATTAACATAACAGAATACTAATCTAACATAAATAAAATACTAAATTAAAACATACATATATACATATTAATCTAACTCATAAATAAAAACATATCTAGCATAAATAAAATACTAATATTCATAAATATTAATTTAACATAAAAACAAATTCAACATAAATAAAATACTATTCTAAAACATACATACATAAACATTAAAAACATATCTAATATTAGTATAAAACACAAGTTTAAAACATATTAAATATTAATCTAAAACATAAACATACAAAATAAAAAATAAGACTACAATTTTAAAATAACTAATACTTCATTAAATTATAAAAATTACAACACTAATAAAAAAGGGAAGAAAATATACCTAACTAGGAGCTCGAATGACGAACCCCAACTGAACTCCAACGAGATCTACCGCGACCCCTCCAAAAATATTAACTAGATCGGACCTAAAATAGGACCCCGATCGAATGTTGGATCGAACCAACTGGGGCCGAGGGCACTGCCCCTAGCCCCCATGATTTGGGTTGCAATTCAATTGCCAATTTCATTTGGCAATTTGGCGTCCCTTTTTTGTGTGTAATTGCTGCCTATTTATAGGCCAAAGGGGATGGGTTAAGGGTGACGTGGAGCACCCTGCTCCACGCAATTTTCTTCCTTTTTTTAATATATATATTTATTTATTTATTTTTTTGATTTTTTATTAATTTTTATTATTATTAAAATAATACTAATAACACTAAAACCCGGTCAAAAATGAGTGATTACAACTATCTAGAAAAAAGAACAGTTACCCGTATACCAACATCTAACACCTCTACAGGTATATCAAGCAAACAAGCATGTTCGTGCAGGATGTATGAATGTGTAGAACCAGAATCTATCAAAGAAAGCATCAGTATAGACTGCAAAGTAAATGTACCTGCAATCATATCGGTATCATCCCTTCCCACACGGTGCACAAAAAACCTCGCCGGTCTACCACCCTCAAGTTGAACTGCTATGCTATGAGCAACTATTCTCTGACCATCCTCTCTACACTAGAAATGTCCATGGCCATGCCCACGACCTCTCTGTGGCACAACATTAGGAGTAAGAGCCTAACCTTCCCTGGCTAATTGCGGACAATCATGCCTGATGTGATCCCGTGATCCACAGCTCCAACAAGTGCCAAGAGTACCTAACACTCTTCCGTGTGTCGTCTACCCCATCTTCCAAATTTAGATGTTTGAGCAAAGGTATTTTGAACACTGGCCATGCCCAACACCATTCCCTCTGCGACTATGATTTGGATGGTACCTCATATCCTTATGCTTTTTGTATCGATCTCTACTAACATCTGATTTAACACTATTTTTTCTTGCAAAAGAATCCACGGAACGAGCAGGCAACCCCAAATTTTGTTCTATGTCCTTAGCTTGGGAAACCAGAACATCAAACTCTATGTAATCCATAGCCAGCATGTATGTCTTCACCTCTTTGATCAACCCATAACAGAACCAGTCGTATCGCTGTCGCTCATCAAGAACCAGTTTAGGAGCATACTAGCTCAACCGGACAAACTGGATCTCATACTCAGAAACAAACATGTTCCCATGTTCTAAAGCCATAAACTCACTCTTCTTATTATCTCGATATCGAGAACCCAGATACTTATTCCGAAAGGCAACACAAAAGAATTTCCATGTCACATCAGCAAGTGCTAAACCTGCGATAGCAGTTGTCCACCAACTGTAAGCATCACCATGAAGCAACAACACTATACAACCCAACTTGCAGACATATGTACACTCCATCTGACCAAGGTTCCTCTCCGTACTAGCAAACCATTCCTCAGAAGCTTTTGGAGCCAAACCTCTAAACTCGGTACCACCCAAGCTACATAGACGCTCTAAAGGTAGCTCGATATTAATAACTACAGGCGCCAATATAGGTACTTGCACTCTAGCTATGGCTGCCTGGAAAGCTCCAGTCATCGCTTGAATTAACGGTGTCATATCACCAAAAATAGGTCATTATGGTGCCTGAGGCGCACCACCCTCAACTCCAGCACCAGCAGGGGAATCGGTGGAGAAGGAGGTAACTCATCATCTTGTCTATCTACTGCACTCCCCATATAAGCTCTAGTCTCTCGTCTCGGTCCCATTCGTAAAAAATATGAGTCTAAAACATGATAATGCAATAAAACAAAACAACTAGGCCAGCTTGCAGCAAGAATCCAAGTTACTCTTGTTTAAAAACAAAATCATTTAACTCTACTAGTAATAAGGCAATATGTCCCCAAGCTAAACACCCAAACATTTCACATATCGAACATAATCTCACAAATTCGAACACCGTACATGTCAATCAACATATTCATGTAATAAAAATCAACCAACCAACCATAACCCACCTCCCAACAATCATAACCTGGCTCTGATACCAATAAATGTAACCCATTGACCCGGTCTAGATGCAAGACCGAACCGAGCGAGCTACATTAGGGTTTGTCGAGACAAACCTAGAAAATATACTTAGAAAACGGTCTATTTTTTCTTTTATATTATCCAAATGCATATTTAATTTCTAAGGTGATCATGCTATTATGGTGAAAGTTTCAACTTAATGGGGCATCGACTTGACATCCAATTGTACAAATTTGCATTTTAGGGACTAAAATGTAATTTCAATAAATAAGAGGGATTTTTAGTTTGCCTTGTTTTTCTCTTTGTAAAGAGGGTTTACTCAAGCTTTGGGGTAGAAGCTTTGAGTATTGTAAAGGTCTCCTCCTAAGCCTAGAAAAGGGGAAGAAATTCAAGAGTGAATTTGGGAAATCCTTAGTGGGAAGCTAAGGTAGTGGATGTAGGCTTTGGTTAGAAAGTTGAACCACTCTAAAATCATCATGTCGGTTTTCTATCTTTTACTTCCCACAACCATCACCCAAAATACATCTTCTCCACCACTTGGCAACACAAATAGTTGAAGGAAATCGAGCCTAACAGTACCGGTATGGGTACTTCTTGTATCGCAACGGGTGTAAAATACAAAGGCGTATGGTACGGTCCTCAAGCGTACCGATACGGGTATGTGTGTTCGAAAACATTGAATTCCAGTAGCTAAATGACGTACCAATATGATTTTTCGTGTACTGACACCAGGCTTATTTTTCAGCTACGTGTACCGATACAGATACCAGGCATATCGGTACACCTAGGCAATTTTGCCTAAATTGAGCCGAGATAGGTACCCGCGTACTGATCCCTAGGGACTCGTACCGGTACGAACAGACTTGTAATGACCTCTTGGTCCAACATCTAACACTTTGGCTCAATCTAACATACTCCAATCAACATCTAAACATCATGTAACTTCACAAACATCAATTCCTCAAACATAGCAGCATGGTAGAAGATCATACACAACATCTCAAATCCAAACATAACTCTATAGGCATGGTTTCTACCCAAGCATGCATAGTGTTTCCCAACCCTTCAAAATCAAACATTAAGCATCATACAAGTCTAGAACATCAAACCAAACTTGTACAAACAGGGAGTATCCAAAATAAACCTCATAAATACAACTTGGTCACATTGCCTCTTATTACTACTTAGCAATTATAAAACCATACTTAGAAATTTTCTCAACCCTTGGATCTCCTCTTAAGCACTTGCTATCCGAAAAGGCCTATTTCTTTGCATTGATAAGAAAATGAGAGCGTAAGCTATATGCTTAGTGAGAGAATCTCTAAAACACTCATCAATGCAATTAAAATCATTTTAATTCAAACCAAGTGTATATGTTTCATGGCAAAATCATCTCATGCTTCTATAATCGCCTTCAAATGCACATTTAAATCATTAGCAAAACGTGTATCATGGATTTCTATCATAAACCTCAATTTAAGCTTCGTATGCTAATATATCTAAATAGCAAGCTTAAAGAGCAGCTCATGTATAAACCGCATTATACAAAACATGATCCATTTCTCATTATACATCATCTCATATATTTTCATTCAAGTGACTCAAAACAAGTTTCATTCTATTTTATCAAAACCACATCCGATACATGAATTTCCCAAGTGGTTCCTTCGACCACTTTATATACATCCTCGAACCGGAGTACCCCTCAATGGTTATAACGTATAAACCCACCAGCGGAAGGATTAGCACACTTTTGACCCCTCGACCGCTGCGGTTCTCATGGTGGATCATGGCAAACTCTTGACCCCTCGACACACATGAGGCAACTTATTATAGTGCACTTTAAACCCTATGGCTAGCCAACTATATCCGATAACATTTTACCTTAGCCACTTGCCAATATACTCAATAATAACCTCATTAACTGACTATTTCACATATGCATCATTTCAAACCATTTTCTAGTGCATTAAAGAATGCATTCTAACATTCTCAAATACTTTCATAAATCATTTGCTATGCTCAAATCTCATCATGTATAATCATTTGCAACATCTTTCATTTTTGAAACATGCATATAACAGTAAGTAATCAAATCTATAAACATGTGCATGAGATTGTATTTTGTAAAACTGAAAATGAGAGAAAGCTCAACCAATACTTACTTTCAAGCTTAGATAAATGTTTCAAACTTTATCTAAACTCCCAACAACCATTTTCAAACCTTTTAAAAGCAGTAAAACATATTTCCACTCACCAACAATCCAAAGCTATCTTGCTGTTGAGCGAATCAAGCTTTCAAAGCTTCTACAACCTCTCCGAAAGCCATAAGATTCAACTCCCCTGCTTTACCCAATCAAAAACAGAGGATTAATGCGCTTTCATGCACCTCTAATTTCTAGCAACCAATAAACACAACTTTGCCTCACAAGAAACCATCAAACGCCTCTCTAAAACAACCAAAATCATCATCAAACCTCATCTAAACAAAGGCCAGCCAAAACTTATTGATTCTAACATCTTAACAACATCAATTGAAATTAACATCTTGATTGTGTCCTTATACCTCCAGCACCTCTACAACACCAAGATCACACCAAAATCTAACTATATACAACCTAGAAATTTAGCAATTTACATAGTTTCAGAATTCCTTTAATTAGTCACTTCTTTCAACATTAAAACACATCTTAATAGGGATCCAAATCAATTAGATTCAACACAAAATAGATTCAATGCAGTGTTTATCTAATTTCCACATAAAACTCAATTTAATTACCAAATCCATGTTTAAATTATAATTCCATATCGTAAATCAGTTGTAAAGGATCAAGAACTTGGGAATTTCAATAAAGAACCCTTAATTAGAGGAGAGAAACGAAACTCACCTCTAATTGCTTATTTCTCCCTTAATTGGAAAAGATTGGTTGAAATCTAAGTAGATTTTTTTGCAAGAATCAAGGAATCAAGTAGGAAATCAAAAGAGATTGATTCCTGGAAATTTTGGAAAGATTTTGATAGTTTGGCTGCTGAGAAAGTTGAAAGAAAAGTGATATCAATGTTAGTTAGGTAGAAAGTGATTTATAAAAATTAAAATCCTTTTATTAAATCTATTTTCTTTTAATATTAAAACCAATTAAAAACATTTAAAAATAGCCTAAATTAAGGGGAAAACTGATGAAAAAGCTTAGTCAAATAGCTCCTTAAAAATTCTAAGTTTTGACCCTTTTACGATTTAATCATAAAAAATAGTTTTCAAAACTTTTCATTTTAGTCACCAGACCAAATTGTCCCAAAACCAGATTTAATTACTTCATATTGAATTTACCAAAATACTTAAAATATTAATTAAGTGTTTTTTAGCATTTTCCATTTTTATTTTAGCCAAAAATAATTTATTAGAATTTAATTCCCAAAACTAACTCGAATTACCTAACCCGATTCTCCCGAATCGTCTAATCGATCCGATTAACTTCTAGGCCCAATTTTAGGGCATTACACTACCGATCTACCACCTTCTCGAGATGAGATTTTAGACCTTGCTATCGAGAAAAGGAAACACAGAGCGAAATGTTAAAGCAAATGAGGCAATTGAACATAGACCCCCACCGCCATTCCCACAAAGATTAAAGGCTCAGAAGTAAGACCCTTAGTTAAAGAAATTTTTGGATATGCTCAAGCAACTTCATATCAATGTCCCATTTCTATAGGCCATTGATCAAATGTTAATTTATGCAAAATTTCTTAAGGATATTGTAACCAAGAAAAGAACAGTGGGAGAGGTTGACGCGATTAGTACAACAGGAGAGTGTGTGGTAGTCTTGAGCAACTTACCACCAAAGATGAAAGACCCTGGTAGCTTTACTATTTCTTGTTTCATAGGGTGCAACTTTGAGGGACATGCATTGTGTGGTCTTGGAGCCAGTGTCAATTTGGTGCCCAAGTCAGTGTTTATGAAGTTTGGCATGGAAAAGGCTAAAGCCATGACAGTTATTTTGCAATTGAACGATTGTTCTTAAGTCAGACCTGAAGGTAGAATCGAAAATATTTTAGTAAGGGTAGACAAGTTTATTTTCCCTGTTGATTTCATTATTTTAGATTGTGAAGTAGATGAAAATGTTCGCATCATTTTAGGAAGATCATTCCTTGCCACATGGTGCATTGTAATTGATTATGAAAAGGGTGCGTCACTATGAGGGTGAACGTTCAAAAGGCCACATTGAATGTCTTCATAACTCTAAAATTTACTGATGATTGTGAAGAATGTCAGCTTGTGCACACTTAAGAATCTCTCATTAAAGAGAATATTCTAGAATTGTGATATAACAATATGCTACAAGATGACCAACTTGAGTTCGAGGGCGAGATGGAAGAAGTGCAAGAGGAGTGTAAATGGAAGTAATGCAATCTAATGTTCTCATTTCTAGGCCAGCATGAATTTTAAACCTTTGGACTTTTCAAAATTCACACCTCATAAGCCTTCCCTCGAGCACTCACCCACTTTAGAATTGAAACCTCTTCCCCCATAACTCAAATATGTATATTTAGAGGATAGTAATACTTTGCCTGCGATCATTTCAGCTGATCTTACTTTTGACCAAGAAAATAGCTTATTGCATGTGTTAATTCATCATATAAAAGCTATTGGTTGGACTATTACTAACTTGAAGGCCATTAGCCCTACTATTTGTATGCATAAGATTTTACTTCTTGATTGCCACAATAATTCTATTGAACCACATAGGAGACTCAGTCCATTATAAAGAAGGTGGTAATGGAAGGGAAAATTAAATAGCTAGATGTCAGGATCTTCTACCCCATCTCAGACATCTCTTGGGTTAGTCCTGTTCAATGCATACCAAAAAAAGGGTGGCATAATAGTGATAGAAAATGATGGCAATAAACTCCTCCTTATGAGAACAATCACGGGGTGGAGAATTTGCATGGATTAAAGAAAACTAAATAGGGCAGCTAAGAAGGATCATTTCCCTTGCCTTTTATCGACCAAATATTGGACAAATTAGCGAGAAAATCCTTTTATTACTTTCTTGATGGTTATTCTGGATATAACCAAATTTCTATAGCCCTAGATGATCAAGAAAAGACTACTTTCATCTGTCCTTATAGTATTTATGCATTTCAAAGAATGTCATTTGGCTTGTGCAATGCTCCAACAACCTTTCAGTGATGTATCATGGCTATCTTCTCTGAAATAGTGGATGAGTTATTAGAGATCTTCATGGATGACTTTTCAGCCTTTGGTGATTATTTTGAGAAATACCTTTGCAGTTTGACCAAGAAACAAAGAGACAAATCTAGAGCTCAATTGGGAGAAATGTCATTTCATGGTCATTGAAGGGACTATTTTAGGCCATAAAATCTCAAATAATGACATTGGAGTGGATAAAGCCAATATGGAGGTCATTGAAAAGCTACCCCCACCTACTAATGCTAAGGCCATTCGAAGCTTTCTAGGGCATGTTGGATTCTATACGAGATTGGTCAGGGATTTCTCTAAAATCTCAAAGCCCTTATGTTCATTGCTAGAGAAGAATAAAGCCTTTGATTTTGATGAAAAATATTATGCAAAATTTGAGGATTTGAAAAAGGAGCTTATCTCAGCACCGGTGGTAGTTCCCCCTAATTGGACATTACCCTTTGAGATGATGTGCAACGCTAATGACTATACTATGGGAGTAGTACTCGGCCAAATCCAAGGTTAGATCTTTCATGTTATATATTATGGTAGACATACATTGAATGAAGCTCAATTAAATTATACCACAACTGAAAATGAATCACTTGTTGTAATATTTGCCTTTGATAAGTTTAGAGCATACCTTATAGGTACAAAAGTCATAGTGCACACCGATCATTCAACAATCAAGTACTTAGTGACTAGCAAGGATGCTAAGCCTAGACTCATTTGGTGGATCTTATGTAATATCCCAAATTTTGGCTAGTGACTAAATTGTAAATTTTGAAAGTTTAGGGGGTTAAAGTACAAACCTTGGAAAAGTTTGGGACTAAAGTGTAAATTTCTCCAACAAGTAATTTTATTCAGTAGAAGAGTGAATCAGATCGAAATAAGTAACTTGATATCGGTTTTAAGAATTAAGATGCAGAAAAGGTACTGAATTTGGATCGACTGAAATTGTTCAGCGTGCTTAGGCTAGGGAAATACAAAGATGGGTGACCTTTGGGAAGGTCCCATAAAAGTGTTTCTGATCGATATTTTGGACTCAGTAAAAGTAGAAAATATTCGTATGGATTTCAAATAAAGGATTTCTATGAGAAACCTTATGCTATGAAGATTTTCAATAATTATCGGAATAATAGACTGAGTTAAGAAAATTCAGTCTAAGTCTTTATGAAAGGAAAATTTTAAGGTTTAAAAGTATCATGTGATAGATAGTGAGTTGTATTGGGTACTTTCAAAGTTGGTAAAAATATGAGGAAAATTGAAATTGGAATTGAAGTTTATTGACCAAAATGAAAATTTTGAAAGTTTTGTGGCCAAAGCATAAACTTTGGGAAAGTTTAGGGGCCAAAGTGTAATTCCCAAAAGTTATGTAAGTTAACCCCGTAAATGAATAGTTCACCCCCAAGAGTGACACTTTTGTGTTACCCAGATTTTTCGTACGAAGCTTATATTAATAGTTATAGAGCTTTAAAGTTCGTAGGAAGAAAATTTGGAAATCGTATTGAGTGAAATTCGAATATTTATATCGAATAAATACCATAAAGAAAAATATAAGATATTTTGGGACATGGCCGGTTGGATTGGAACCAATTTGGTTCAATTTTAATGGAATGACAATTTTCAAGACTTGTTGTAAATAAAGACTAGTTGGAGGGCAAATTGGACATTTGCCATGGATGGCATTTTTGAAATATTTTGAAACTTTAAGGGAAATTTTGAAAGTCAAATTACACATGGATTTGATCTTGGCCATTGAGTTTTGATGAGATTAAATCTTGGCCATTCGATGAAAAGGGTATTTTTAGTAATTTCACTATTTAAAGAAATTTAAAATTCATTTATACAAGACAAGGGCCAAATTGGATGAAAATAAAAAGATGAAGACCATTATTCATCTTCAAATTTCGAAATATGAGGGGGAGAAAGAAATAAAAATGGAGAAAAATTTTCCAAGTTTGATTCAAGCCCCGAAACTCGATTTTCAGATAATCTTTCGAACTACAAAGTTGTTCTACTCATCAAGCTCTATATTTTGGTGTAAATAATTTGTGGAAACCATGCTTGATTGATGATAATTTTTTATGAGAAGAAATTAGGGTTTATGGACTCAATTGGGGGTTTTGAGATTTTATGATTCCATGTTGAAATTCAAGTTGAAATCAAGCTTTTGTGATGTTAAAATCATGTTATTGAGTTGGGATTTAAGCTCTATATGTTTTGATTATTTTGAAGATGATTAGGGTTTATGTATTCAAGTTTGATTTAGGGTTTGTGATGTTGGATAAATGATCTAGTAAGCTTAATTTGTTGTTTGGAAGCAAAACCTTAATTTAAATGTTTAGGGACCAATTCAGCAAGTTTAAAAGTTGAAGGACTAAATCTGATTTTTATGGAATTGGTGTGTATTTATGCTATTAGGTATGTTGAAGATATGAAATTGAAGTTAGAATGCAAAACTGATTTTAAATCAAGTTAGTGACCATTTTGACAAATTGTCAAAGTTAAGTGACCAATTCGGAAATGAGGTTTTAGAGAATGATTAAATCTGATTTTTAGTTATAATGATGGAATTAAGATAGTAATGTTGATTTGAGGACTAAATTGCAAAGTTAAGAAGCTAGAATCCTTATCTTTGCATTTTAGTGGCTATTTCGGTTAAGAAGGTAAATTAAGGGAAACTATTGTGAATAATTATTTGATGAAGAAGGTGATAATTTGATGGTTTAAAGTAAATAATGGGACTAAAATGACTAATAGCAAAGTAAGGAGAAATTAGTATAAAGTTTGAAATTATTTATGAAACTGTGTAAAAACTGGATTTGGCAGTAACTTTGGAAATTCACCATAAATTCCACAAAAATGGTTAGGAGGTGAATTTTATACCGATATAAAGATGTGTTCGTCTAGTTTTGTTTCCAACAAACGGAAACTGGTTTCGAGTTCCGAGCAAAAAGATATGAATTTTTAAGTGATGAAAGGTCAGAAAAACAGTTTAGCAGTCTGCTTCGACTTTAGTCCTGGAAGTTGACTTTGAAAATTCACCATAAATCGTACAAGTTGAATTTGAGCTATTAATTTATATGGTTGAAGAGCTTATTGAATCTAAATTATTTCAGAACAAATGGAATCGAATTTTCAGTTGTAGATTATTTTATAGAAATATTTCTTTGAAGGTTGTACAAAGCTGCTCGAAAATGAAAATTTAGATATTTTGTATCTAATGTTGGTTATCAAGTTCAGAAGAATTATTTGAAGCTCAAAATGGTTATTAAGAACTAAAATGAGGTTTTGAAAGTATAAGGAAGAAAGAAAAATTATGGAAAATTTTTATGTTGAATGATTAAATAGCTTAATTGAAATATTGTTAGAAGTGAATCTAACAAATGTTTATTTATATTCATGTGATAAAAGAAGTTGGATCCGAATCAAAAGAAGATTCGAGGTACTATAAAAGGAAAGGATAAATAAAGCTTAGTGAAGCATATTAATAAATTGCCCATGTGAGCGCATTTCTAAATGTTTGCATTAAATTGAAATTGGCATTGCATTTCTTTATAATACATGATATGATACAATGCTCGACATGGCAAGCTTGATGGAATACCAGGTACGAATTATTGTTTGCATAAATGATGATGCATTATGCATAATGGAAATGTATGTCTATACAAGGAATATGGACAATAACAAGATTAAAATGAAACAAGATACACCCTGGGGACCCAAGCCCATAGTGCAAAATGCACTAACGAGGTGTTTTAATACAAGGAGCAAAGCGCGTCCTTATATGAGGAGCAAAGAGCGTCCTCCTGAGTACGTACTCTACAAAGCACTACGATGTAGATAGGCTATGTGGTTTCCATGGGCCTCTAGCCAGTCACAATGATAATAATAACAAGATGATTACATGGTAGATCATGAGCATGCAAATGACTGCATGACGATACATGATTCATATGACAAAGATGGTACATGATACAGATGTTACATGAAATATGATATAGATTCTACATGATATATGATATAGATGTTACATGATTTCATAATACTTGAAAAAGAATTTACATGTTACATTTATGAGAAGTACATGACATACAGATAGAAATGTTATTGATATATGATAGAATGTTACATGATACATGATAGAAATATTACATGCTATATGAAAGAACACATGTTACGTAAATGATTACATGATGAAAGCATATATATGATAGAGAATGTATTATGCAATGATAATATGATTTATATGATAGCTATGATACATGATACATATACATTGTGATATACTTGCCTTGTCGTAGAGAAATATGAAATTCATTCTTATATGAAGTATTATATAACATCATTTCATGTGTAAATAAATAAGTATAATTGCCTCACTAAGTTCGTACTTAGCGTGTGTTTGTTTCACACGTAGATTAAGATGGATGATTTGAAGAGGAGTCGAGCATGCTGATCAAGCTTCAACCTGCAAAACATCAGTAAGATATTCTAGCTTATGAACATCTCTAGTGGGTATGTAATTATTTAATTGCTAGTAGAGTATGATGCATTAAATTAGACTAAATGATAGATAAGTAATCAGTTTTGATGATGAATCGTATATGGATAAAGCAAAATAAGGCATTAGCATTGTAAGAGAATAAAGCTAAGGTAGAAAGGATAATTACTTTGCTAATAAGAATAATCGATAATCGCGTAAAGATTTTAAAGTCAAGAAAGGGCCTAGATAGCGAATCTAGTTTTCACCCTGAATTGAACTATTATTTTTAATAATTGCCAAATATGTTTTAAAATAATTAATTCAGGGTTGAAACTAGCTAACTGCACATAGATTGTGTTTTTAAGAAAGCCGAGAAAGGGTTAGATTTACAAACTAAAATTTGTAAATACTTGTAAAAATAAATTTATAAGTCAAGATTTCTTTAAACGACTCTGTAACATGTTTAATGTATATTTGATTTACGAGTATACGTTAAGGGTGTTACATCTTATTGTTGCAAAAATTTGATATTGAGGTTGTGGATAGAAAGGGTGTTGAAAATCAAGTAGCTGACCATCTTTCTAGGCTATAAAATACATGTGAACTAGAGAATTAATTAGATACTAAGAAAGAATTCCTTGAAGAAATACTTTTGAATGCTACTACATTGTTGTGGCATGATGATATTTTAATTTTCTTGTTAGTGGAATTTTGCCTTGTGATTTAACTATCCAAGGAAAGAAAAATCAGACACGATGTACGCTACTTTTATAGGGATAAGCCTTAACTTTTCAAGAAAAGTGTCGATCAAATCATTAGTCGATGTGTTCCAGAAGAAGAACAATGAGACATCTTATATCATTGTCATTCAACCCTATAGGATGGCCATTTTTTAGGAATAGGACTGTTGCAAAGGTCCTAATTCTGGTTTATATTGGCTTATCTTGTTTGAGGATGCCCAAACATTTTACAAATCATGCGATAAGTGTCAACGAACGAGGAATATATCAAGAAGAAATGAAATGCCCATGCAAATCATTTTGGAAGTTGAACTTTTTGAAGTGTGGGGAATAGATTAGGGATGATACAAGTAAGGCCGACATCGGTGATTCTTTATTTAGTCAGTCAATCTCAAATTTGACCCAAGGGTAGATTTGAAGACATGCTAGTTAAGGTAGATAAGTTTGTCTTTTCAGAGGACTTTATTATCCTTGATTGCAAAGCTGATGAGAACGCTCCCATCATTTTGGGGAGACTATTCTTGACCATCGGGCGTATTGTGATCGATTGTGAAAAAGGTAAATTTACTATGAAGATGAATGACCAAAAGATCACATTCAACGTCTTCAGCATACTCAAGTACGTCGATGACCATGAAGAATGCTAGCTTGAGGACACTGAAGATGCCTTAGTAAAAGAGAGTTTGCCCCAGATATGTTGTAGAAGAATACTCACAGCTGAGGAGCAAGCTAACTTTGATGAGGCCATGCAAGAAGCTGAGGAAAAACGTAAAGTTGAGATTGAACAATCCAATGTTGTGCTCATCAGACCATGTATGACTTTTGAGCCTTTGAGTTATGCTGAGTTCAAATTCCCAAACTTTCTCTTGAGCATCCACTGGTACTTGAACTTAAACATCTTCCCCCTCAATTAAAGTAAGCAATTTTAGGGGAGAATGATACACTGCCTATTGTTATATCTACTTGCTTAAAATCTGACCAAGAAGCTAAACTGTTAAATGTTGTACTACAACATATGAAAGCTATTGGCTAGACTATTGCTGATATCAAGGGTATAAGCCCTACTTTTTGTATGCATAAGATTTTGCTTGCAGATGATGCAGAGCAGTTCGATAGAACCACAACAAAGACTCAATCCCTTTATGAAAACTGTGGTTATGAAGGAGATAATAAAATAGCTCGGCGCTAGAATCATATATCCTATTTCAGATAGCTCATAGGTGAGTTATGTCCAGTGTATGCCCAAGAAAAGGGAATAAATGTGATCAAAACAATGTCGATGAACTCCTCCCTACCAGAACCATTACTGGATGGTGGATCTGCATTGACTACAAGAAGCTGAACAAAGCGACAAAGAATGACCACTTTCCACTACCATTTATTAATCAAATGCTTGATAAGCTCGTTGGGAAACCTTACTACTGCTTCTTTGATGGTTACCCTGGCCATAATCAGATTACTATTGCACTAGAGGACCAAGAGAAGATGACATTTACATATCCATACGACTTCTATGCATTTCGACGGATGCTCTTTGGCCTTTGCAATACACCAACCACTTTTCAGCTATGCATGATGGCTATCTTCTCAGACATGGTGGATGATTTCTTAGAGATCTTCATGGACGACTTCTCTGTGTATGAAGACTATTTTGATCACTATTTAGGTAATCTCAAAAAGGGGTTACAATGATGAGAGGATACTGACCTGATACTTAACTGGGAAAATGCCATTTTATGGTATCTGAGGGCATTGTCTTGGGCCACTACATCTCTGAAAAGGGCATTGAAGTGGATAAAGCCAAGATTGAAGTTATTGAGAAGCTTTTGCCACCAACAAATGTCAAAGCTTTTAGAAGTTTCCTTAGCCATGTCGTTTTCTACAAACGATTCACCAAAGACTTATCTAAAATTTCAAAGCCTTTGTGTCTCTTACTAGAACAAAATTGAGCATTTGAGTTTAATGACCATTATCGTACTGCGTTTGAAACCTTAAAGAAGAAGCTCATTTCTGCACCAGTGGTAGTGCCCCCTAATTTGTCACAACCGTTTAAGTTGATGTGTGATGCAAGTGACTATGTTGTTGGTGCTGCTCTTGGTCAGTGCCGAAACAAGGTTTTTCATGTCATATATTATGCTAGTCGTACTCTTGATGAGGCACATGTAAACTACACTACCACTGAAAAAGAATTGCTTATTGTAGTTTTTGCATTTGATAAATTTAGGTCATATTTAATAAGGACTAACATTTTTGTGCATACTGATCATTCTGCCATTAAATACCAAGTAACTAAAAAGGATGCTAAACCTAGACTTATTAGATGGAAATTACTTCTGCAAGAGTTTGATATTGAGGTAGTCCATAGAAAAGGGACTGAAAATCAAGTTTTTGACCATTTTTCTAGACTTGAAAACGTATGTGATACTGATGTTGCATATGATATTAAGGAAGAATTCCCTGATAAGAAACTTTTAAGGCCACGACTTTACCATGGTACGCTAATATTGTTAACTTTCTTGTTAGTGGCATTTTCCCTTGTGATCTTAGCATCCATGGAAGGAAAAAATTCTGACATGATGCATGCTATTATTATTGGGATGAGCCTTACCTTTTCAAGCATTGCACTGATCAAATGATCTGAAGATGCGTCCTCAAGGAGGAACAAGAAGATATTATATACCATTGCCACTCTACCCCGTGTGAAGGATATTTTGAAGGACAAAAGACTATTGCAAAGGTCATACAATCTAGGTTCTATTGGCCAACCTTGTTCCAAGATGCCCATGCATATTACAAGGCGTGTGATAGATGTCAAAGGACAGGAAACATATCTCGATGCAACGAGCTTCCCATGCAAGTCATCTTAGAAGTTGAACTTTTTGAAGTTTGGGGTATTGACTTCACCGGGCCTTTTCCATCTTTCAAAGGTTAACTGTATATCTTGCTCAGGGTTGATTACGTGTTAAAATGGGTAGAAACAATCGCTATAACTAATAATGATGCAAACACTGTCTTGAGGTTTTTGCACAAGAACATCTTCAATCGTTTTGGATTCCCTCGAGCTATCATTAGTGATGAGGGCAAACACTTTGACAACAAGTTGATTGCCAAGGCACTACGTTGCTATGGAGTCCACCACAAAATAGCTATAGTATACCACCGGTAGACCAATGGGCAAGCTGAAGTATCCAATCGAGAAATCAAGCAGATCCTTAAAAATATGGTCAAACCCAATCGAAGAGACTAGTCCTTAAATTTGGATGAAGCCCTCTGGTCCTATCGGAATGCATTCAAAACACCGTTGGAAATGTCACCTTATTGACTTGTGTATGGGACAGCTTGCCACTTTTCGGTTGAGCTAGAACACAAAGCCCTTTAGGCCATCAAGAAGATCAACATGGACTATCAACTAGCTGGGGAAAGAAGATTGCTGGAATTAAACGAGTTAGATAAGCTTCATCTAAATACCTACGAGAATGCCAAGATCTACAAAGAAAAGACTAAACAATGGCATGATGCTAAACTAATGCCTCAATAATTAGTTGAAAACTATCCTACTCTACAATTCTCGTTTGAAGCTTTTTCTGAGCAAGTTAAAATCTCATTGGTCTGGCCCATTCAGAGTTAATAAGGTCTACTGACATGGTGTTGTGGATATAACAAATCTCAAAGATGGCTCAATTTTCAAGGTTAACGATAAAGGTTTGAAGGCCTACAATGGAGCACCAGTGCAAAATGACAAAACTTCAGTCACACTATTGATGTCTAGAACATCCAGTCTTATCCTTTATTTTTATGTTGTTTAAATTTTTGTTTTTATTTTCTACAATTTAATTAATAAATTGATTTAGGTCTTATTTATTATATGTGTATTTTGGCAGTTATTATAAGGAACAGACAAAAAGGGTTGAACATTCTCCTAGGACACAGGAAAGCGGACTGGCTACATTGGCTGGGATTTAGGTTTGGTTTATTCAACCCAAGAAAAACCCATTCTTACCCCTCACTATAACCTATAATTTCTCCATACGTTGCAACCCCATCTACTCGCTGCCTACTTCACTTTCCCCAACAAACAATACGATTAACAATTAATGTTGACTTTCCTCAATCACTCTCACAACCCTTTTGCTTCCATGCTCGTCCATATCCTTTGCTACAAGTTTCCCATTATTAAACCAAAATCGATCATCTTCCAAAATCACCAGTTACTACTCTTATGATAAGCCTCACTCTACTCTCTCCACATCCTGTCTCAAAATGGCACGAAAAAGACAAAGTCTAAGCCTTCCTTCGTCTCCCTCATTCACCAATTGTCATCCGACTCGTTCTCAGACTTGGATTTTGACTCTTCCATAGAAATCCTGCTAACCCTCAAAACCGACTCCACTATGTACCCTTTAAAAAGAGGTACGAGTATTTCAGATATCAAGACTTAATCCCGGAAGAGGGGTTAGCACGTTCTGATATTTGCACTGTCCTATTCGACATCGAAGAGTTATTTATAGTCATTTCCTATAAATGGGATACTTTCTCTAAACAATCGAGACCAATAAATGACGACTGGGTCAAGGAGTTTTACACTCACTTCAACCAACATGATGAAGGTTGGGTGTTTGTCAGAGGAGTGAAGGTGGAATTTATACCCCAACTCATGGCATACCATTACTGTTTGGAAATTGTTGACAGTCTACACACTGGGTTTGTCGCCAGCACCAAGCTGACACAGACATCGGCTTCTGCGAGACCTTTGTATCGCTGAAACTACCTAGTCAAGAACACTGTCAAATGCTCGGGTAGTGAATGGCAAAGCCTCACCCCCACTGCTAAATTCTGTGCGAGGTTTATGAACACCAGGCTACCCCCACCAAGAACATAACTATATTCTCATGCAGACAATTGCTACTTCTCCGTTCTATTCTCCACGGCCACCCGATTAAGATCTATGAAATTATTTATGGGGCCATCCTGAATAGGGTCACGTCATAACAAAAGACAAGGGCACTTCCATTCTCTTGTCTCATCACGGAAATTCTGCCAAGAGGTCTGCGTGCCATAATAGAAAGGGGACAAAATTCGTAAGGCACCCTTTGGATGGCTGCTGTTGGAGGTTTGTGAAATTAAGAACCCTAAGCTTGCACCTGCCACCACCACCATAAGGAGGAGACAATGGCCAGATACTGATGTTGGCGCATCCTCCCACCCTGCTAAGAAAGAAGCATCTGCCCGGGACAAAGGCAAGAGCATCATAATCTGGGAACCACCACCCTAGTAACTCCCTGGGTTAGTTTTTTATTTTTTTTATTTTCTTTTTAGTTTAGTTTAGTTTTTCATATTTTGCATTTGCATATTTTCCTTTCCCTTGATTTGTTTTTCTTCATTTCTTTTTGCATTGGGGAAAATGCTCTTCTCAAGTTTGGGGGAGTACATACACATATATATTAGGTTAAATTTAGGTAAAAATTTTAAATTTTAAATTTTTTAGAACTTGTAAATAGCCTAATATGTCCAATAGGTTTCCTTTGCTATGATTCCTTTGGTTATGAAACTGTTGCTGCGTTGATTATAACTTCCTATGATGAATCTATGTTGATGCTTTGCAATGTGTTAAGAGTTTAGGTTTTGAACTTAATGATGAATCTGTTGTAGCCCTTAAAAATACATGTTGCATGCAATCTAACAACGTAAGAAACTTTAGGGAAGCTCTAGGTCGACTTTTGGATGCCAAAGCATGAATTAAAGTTAATGAACTTAATGCTCAATGAAGAAAAATAAAGGCTTAAAAACTCCCTAAAAATCAAGAAAATAAATTGATAATTTAAACAAAACTATTGAGGGACACTCTTCTATGCATCTTGCTATCTTAGTAGACTATGTGAGTTGTGTTTGCTCCATTTAAATTTCCCTGGTAGGAATGATAGTTTTGGCAAAAAGTGAATGAAAGTCTTCCTAAGATGACACTGCTCGTAGGGCTTGGGGATGGCTTTTTGCTCCATTCCATTTTTGGGTACTGAAGAGTTAGTGTGAAGAGCTAAAGCCCCTAAGATACAGTATTTAAAGCTTAAAAAGAAAAGAGAGTAAAATAATATGCTATAAGGGAAAACAATATGCCGAGGCAAAAAAAGAAAGCAACCCTTAAGCTACTCTAAGGCCATTAAGTGATGGATGCATGTAACTTAGCACACATTGTACCTACAGTAGATTTGGTATTTTGAAAAAAAAATGTAAGCTCTGATGCATTGCTTCTCATTGACATAGCTGAGGAATAAATTACTATTGCAGCATAACTGGAATCACTGTAATCATAGCTTAATGGAATCTTAAGACTTAAGGGATGTTTAATGTTCTTATTTTCTATTTTTAGTTTTCTTGCTTCCATTTTCCATCGCTTGAGGACGAGTAACAATTCAAGTTTGGGGGTATTTGACAAGTGCATAATTGATATATTTTATATGCCCTTATTCCTTGTCTTTTGCATGTTTTTAAGCTCATATAGTTTTCATTTAGGTTAGTTTGTACATACTTGCATGTAGATAGGGAGTTACCCCGTATGTTCTTTAAATGTCAATATAGTGGTGCATTTCACGGGAAAGGTGGTATTTTGTGGTCTATGTGCATGATGCTGGAGGACTGCTAAAGTGGAAGAGAAACAAATCTCATGGCTGGAGTTGATGAGGCATAAAAAGTTAGAGATGAATCTACTTTTGCCCACGTAGACTTTTTCCCAGATTTGCAACATTAAATGAAGCGAGAAACCAATAACTTTCTTTAATGAAGTTGCGCCCACTTTAGGGTACTAAAGCCCTAGTTTCACTGCCTATATAAGGGAGACTTGGACGCTATTAAAAAAGAGCGTGATTACAGACAACATTCCTAGTCTAAAGCTTGCAGAGAACCACCAGAGTCGAAGCTAGAGATATCTCCTCACAACAGAAGCCATCGAGAGAGGCCGACGGAGTGAGAGACCTATAGCACAGTTGGGCAGCTTAGAGGGAGTTTGTCGAGGATGCTCAACTCGTTTCTTTTCCTTGCTTGATAAACTGTCGTACTTTAATAATTTTGTTATGGATGTTTTATGCTCAAACATGAGCTAAATATTTTAGTTAGGATTATTGCGTCCTAGGATTTTTTGTTTTGATTGTCCTTTTATAATGCTATAGTTGTTTCTTTCTTTATCTATTCTATTCATCGAATTCCATGCATAGTTATTGTAAGAGCTATCAAAAGAGGCCTTTTAACTATTGATTTGTGGCTTGATATCGAGAGAGTTAGGTTATACAAACGTGAATAGTGAGGCTAAGTTGTTAACCTAGTTCTAATCTAACTTAGACATAAGTTTAGGGTTGCAACTACTAAAAAGGGGTTCTTGAACAAATAATAGGGTTGTTAGGGTTAACACATACATGTATTACTTTAACCTCAATGTTATTAACTTCTAGACATTGAGAAAGTCAGAAGTTCATTAGAAAATCATGTCGAGTAGATAAAAAACTTAATGGTTTATGCATACATGTATTGTCAGTCGCTATAGCATTCTAATAGGCAGTCAAGCATATATCCTTAGCAATAATCCCAACCTCTATAATTATCTATTATTTGTCGCAGTTGTTAGTCTTAATCATAGCTATCTTTAGTTTAATTGTTTCAATTAAAACCTTCAACACCATCACTTGCAAACACATACTTAAGCATAATAACTCTGTAGTTATTGTTACAATCCTTGTGGGTCTGACACTCTACTCATCACTTTATTACTTGATGTGATGAGTATACTTGTTTTAAAGTGCATCACTATTCGACAAGCATCAGCCATTCCACTATGTTATTGAATTCTTCGTCTAAAATTTCTCTCAACTTCCGGATCTGGTACGAAGAGTGATGTGGCAGCACTTTTGGTCATACAAAACCTACAAAACTTAATAAAAAGAAAAGGAAATAACAAAAAGCTATTAGAAATAACGACAAACTAAATAAAGAAAATGGAATTGCAAGCAGAAACATAAAAACCGAATAACGCCATCCCCAACAATGACGCCAAAACTTGATCGGTGTAAAAATATAACACTCTAAGTGCAAGCAAACGCTGTCGATGCAAGTATAGAAATAGGAGGATCCTGTTAGATATCAATCCCACGAGGATGAGTATTTATCTTAAATATTATGTGGCCACAAGAAATTCTATAAATGAAAATATTGTGAGTGTAATGGTAGTTGTAATAAGGAAATAAAGTAATGAGTAATAGATCAATTGTGGTAGCAAAACCAGTGGGTATAAATAAGTAGAGAAATATTAAGATAAAGTTTGGAAACCTTTGATTCAGATTGGCAAAAAATCAAGAACACTCAAGAAAGTACGATGGCTTAATTGGCAAGTAAAAAGTTAAGCTTGCTTACTAACTTTCGTCCAATCTTCAACTGTTGATGTAAAGAAGTAGATCGGCTAGAACTCCCATTATAAGTCGAAACTACAACCCTTTGAACAAGTGGATCAACTCTCATTGTATCCTTATTCAACTCTCGTTGTAATGGCTTGTTAACCTGATTTGTCACTACATCTCTCGATGTCAGTAGCTATGTTTAACATTCTCATGCAAACAATAACCAGATCCAGCAATCAAATTATGAGAAATAACTAATAAAAATATATTGAAATGAAAGAAAAGATTTAATGAGTTCATGCAGAGCTTAAAGAGTTTAAACCATCATCATTAAAGCACAAAATATAGTAGAAATTTCCAATAAACATCTAATTAAAGAAAAGTTAAGAAGATAACAAATATTCTCCTTGATCTAGCACTTGAATCCTCTTCTCCTCGGATATTTCCGCCTTGTTTCACCTTTGATCTCCAGAAATTGAGCTTTTAAGCTGCCATAGAAGGAAAAAGCTTGGAGGTTAAAGATGATAAGAAAAATAGAAATCACGGGACTCTCTCTTTTTGAATTTGTCCTTTTATAAGCTTCCAAAAAAGGACACATGTCCTTCAGGTGTTTTGCGTGACTCAAAGCCGTACCAATCTGTTATAACAAATAATACAGTTGGTAGGGTCATCCTTATCTTTTAGCAGATTGGACAAGTGGCCACTATAGTGTCTAGCTAGCTGAGTGGTGAAACTTCCTCTGTAAGGACATTAGAAATACAACGACAACATGGCAAAATAGGTAGAAATATGTGAAATAAGAGCAACTAAGACTAAGTTAGACAAAATGCAGAAAATAGACATGAAAATGTAGAAATGGATGCAATAAACGCTAATATGGGGATAATTAAATCTATAAATCTAGAGGAAATACGTGATCTCTAAAGATCTATCAAGGAGTTGAGGGATACTGGATGCATACCTCCTATACTTCATGCACACTTCATGGCCTTAGATTAGAGTTATGTTTCTGCACTTAAAATTGTTGAGAGCTCTGTTGGCATTACTATTGCGAGATAATTGAGAACAAAACTAGGGCCAGATTTTGCTTGCTAGCTTGTGTTACTAATCAGATAAATTTTGCTGAGGCACTTTATTTTATAGCTTTTAATTCTTTAGTTTTGCATTACTTGAGGACAAGCAATAAGCTAGGTTTAGGGGGTGTTAATACCTCAAAATATGTACTTTCCATGTATATATTTCCATGATATTGCTTTACTTTAGGTATATTTTTCTAGTAGTTTCATGCATTTGCATCTAAGAGTTAAGGAATATGTAATTTTTATTGCCTGTGTGAAGGGGTGTTTTCTAGTTGTGGTATACATGATCGCAAGGATTTGAGCAAGTGGATGCATGAGAAGAATACCAAGCACGGATGACAAAAAAAGGAAGGACGATGCCCAAAAAAATAGAACCAAGTCAGAGCCAGATTAACCCTAATCCTATAAAGCGAAGACGTTGTTGCAGAGGATATTGGCACCAGAAACTTAGGACCTTACCCTAACACTAATTAGGGCCCAACCTGTGCCTATATAAAGGAGTTAAGATGCCACCACAATGTGGGCTGGAGATGCGAGGAAAAGAGAAGGGTAGAGAGCAACCAAGGGTTAGATTGTGGAATTTTCTGAGAGCTCTGGATCTATTGAGGGGCTGCATCGAAAGATCTCCTTCTTTTGTTTTATATCTCTTCAATTATTTTTGGTTTTGTGAGGATGATTGAAAACGATAATTTGTTGTCTGTTTTCCCAACCATGAACTAATCTTTTAATTTGGCTAGGGGTGTTTGTGATGAACGCTTAGTGTTTTAGCTTTTAGTAATTGAATGCTTTGGTTTTATTTTCTATTTCGCATATGCTTATTGCTAATATATTTAATGCCATACGAAAGTTGGTATTGAATGCTTATTATCCCCTAATATCTTAACAAACTTAGGAGATAAGGATTAATTGCCAAATACTAAGGAGATAAACTTTGACAGAAGATATTCAAGTAGATGAAACTTTCAATTGAAGTAAATCTACCCCTTAGGAGTATAGGTTGACTCTTCAACAAGTTAATTACTTGAAAACTCACTATAGACATATAGGTGTTGGAAGTGGTGAGCTTAGGGTATTGCCATCGGCAGAGGCAATACTAACTTAAAATATGCTCAGCAATAGAACCGAAGTTTAATGTTACTAATTGTTATCTTTATTAGTGTGAAATACAAACATCCCTTTTCCAAGCCTACCAATCATTTTTACACCATTTGTTTGCCAATATACCTAGGCCTTTACTTTAGTTTCCTTTATTACTTTAATTCTTTTAGTTAAACCCTCAATCAATTGCCATCATCTTTATTTTATACTTCACAAGTATTTATCGTGGTATTTAATTCTTGGACAATTCTTGTGGATACGATACTTTTTGCACTACTGTATTGCTTGCTGATCGTGTATACTTGCACATAAAAAGAGATATTCTTGGCATTATTTACTTGAATAATTACGCAGAATCCTCAAACTTTTGCCAAGCAGTATTTTGTCGACAATGACACTCTAAAGAATGTGTTTGATACATTCTATCATGAAATGCAAAAAAATTGATATCGGCCCAATCATCCATAAGGAGATAGCTGACTGTGCTGAGAGGAAGAATGGGATTCTATCATATTTCTCGTTTATCATGAGACTATGCAACCTAAACAGAATTAAACCTCAGGAGAAGAAGGAAATAATAGAGAATAAAAGGCCAATTAACGAAGCTTCTGTAAAGAGAATGACTCAGAGCAAAGATGCTCCGAAACCAAAGGCTACTACCACATCAAGGGCTAGAAAGGGCAAGGCCAAGGTGGCGATTATTAATGATGATCTCCCACAAGACTCTGAAACTTGGCTCAAGCTACATGCGATCGAAAGCAAATTGGATGCTACCAGTAGCAAGTTGGCCAAACTTGCTACGATAATAGAGAAGATGGATCGCACCCAGAATTTACTCTATGCTTTTTTGAAGACATGGAACAAGTCCATTGTCGTAGCAATGAGTCATCTCGGCCCAAAAAATCTTCCAAAATTTCCAAATTTCTCTTCTATCATTTGAGGATATGTATTTTCTTCTGATAAAGATGAAATGGGCGATCAAAACGAATCAATGAATTCACATTCTCTAGTGCAGATTCCAACAATAGATACATGTGAAGGCATTCCAAAAGAGCCAGAAGAGAACAAGGAATTTGAATAAGGCCCCTTCGATTTAAACAAGAAGTTTGATGTCGCACTAGAGGAAACATAGAAGATTACCTTTGATGAGACTATCATCCCTACTAATCTTGAAGAACTGAATGAAGAGGAAGTTTTTGTGGAGGATGTTAATGGCTCAAAAGACGAGAGAGAAAGCAAGAACAGAAAAGAAGAAGAAGTTGCACCTGCAGCAGATGTCGTTGCATCCAAGGATGTGCATGCAACAAATGATGGACCTGACCTGGAGCGAGATGTTGCTAGAACAATGAAATTAGCTGAAGCATTCGGAGGACAAGAGATGAATCTTGTTGTTATTGTGGTTTACAGCAAACCATTGAACATCATCTTTCCCACCTTCTAAGTGGCCAATGATATTGAAGTGGAGCCTGACAATTAAGAAAAACCTGAGGAGGCTCCCAAACCAAGGAAAAAGCGCAAGGGATCAAAGTCCAAGGACAAGAAGAAGAAGAAGAAGAAGAAGAAGAAGAAGAAGAAAGAGTGGAAGAGGCGAAAGAAGAAACATCATGCCACCTCCTCCACACCAGATCCGTAACTGAGTTAGTTTGTTCTTAGTTTTATTAGGCATGTATTGCATGTATTTATAATTTTTAGTTTTTGTAACATACATTGTCATTGCATTTGCATTTGCATTTGCATCGTAATATCATATGTTTCCTTCTCATTGAATTTTGTTTCATTTTGCATTGGGGACAATGCAATATTTAAGTTTAGGGATATGCACCTGGGATTTGAAATGCACCCCTATTTCAAAAAAAAAATCAAAGCAAATGCAAAGTTTATTTTGTGCTCTAATTTTTTTCCACATTTGATGCTTAAATCTTAAATCTTGTTAATTATCAATGAATTGGTGGGATACATGTGATGGAATATTGTATTAGAATTCTTTTATGAATGAATTTGGTTGCTAGAGTAATGGATTCCTAGCTTAGATCTTAGATGAATGTGCCTAGTTCAGTGACTATTATATATTTATAGATCATATTATGTGTAAATAAAGGTCACTCCAATGCAGGTGCATAATGATAGTAGCATTAAGGGGGAATACTTCAATGTAGCGTTAGAAAAATGAATTTGGCCAAAGTTTGTCGTTGCATAATCGTGTGTCAAAGCAATGAAGTACTCCCTAAGGGTTCGTTGCAAAACATCTTACTTATCAGGAATTTAGGGTGTATTCATTCGATGATATCCTTCGCTACATAATAAAAAAGAAAAAAAGGATAAAGGATAAAAAGATGAAAATATTATATGTTTATATTGTTGAATTAAATAAATTTTGCTTAGGTAGAAAGCATCTATGATGTGAGGCATGATGCTATGAATTGATGAAATTGCGAGTTCATTCATTCATTTACTAAATTGTCGATGCAATCTTCTGTCATATAGATGTAATTGATTCATTGATGGTTAAGATTATTCAAGTAGCTAGAATGTTTATCAATCTTGTTGCTTATCATTTTCGCTTGAGGAAAAGCAAAGACTCAAGTTTGGGTGTGTGAAAGCTCTCTAAAGAGCATAAATTTTCTCCCTATTTATTGATTAAATTGTACCCACATTGATGTCTCATGCATATATTTATGCATTTTTAGCTTACTTTTTGCATCTTTTATAACTCAATTATCTTTGCATGATTTATGCTTAATTTTCCCATTTTGCTTTTTTTTTTGTTGGATCGCAAATGTCGCTGTAAAAAGCATCTTCTTATTACAGCTAGATAGGTCGCCATTGCTTCCACTATATAGAAGTTTCTGAAGATAAGGATGAAAGGTGCCAACTATATTATCTGTTGTAACAGATTGTGTACTATATTTTGACGCATATTTCATGTGAAGGACATGTTTCCTTTGTGGATCTACGTATAAAAGAACCTTTTGGAAGAAAGAGAAAGATAAGGAAGATCTAGACGACCCATTTCCTTCAATTTTCCTTTTTCTTTGAAGCTTTTTCCATGGCAGCATAAGCTTTTAGCTAGTGAGAACCAAGCTGAATCAAAGCAGGACGACTCCGGAAGGAGAGGAGTTGGGAGCTAAAGCAAGGGAAACTTCATGAAAATATTTTGAGATAGCTAGGAATAGATGTTTCCATTTATTTGCACTTGTTTTATGTACTTAATGAATGATATTTTATTGTTTTCTTTTCTTTGAATACGGAAGTACCTCTGAATTGTGAACTTCTAATTATTTTATATATATTTCTTCTTTGTTTAAACTATGGGTTTGAATGCTATTTTGTACGAAAGTATTGAATGCAGCCACTAACGCTGGAAGATGCAGTGATAGTTCAAGTTAACGGACATCACAAAAAAAGTTGTGTGGGAACACGAAGGAATTCAATTCACCTATTCAAGTGCGTGCATTATTGGCCAGCATCAGAAGGTGTTGTTGATATGTACGTATAAGTCTTTAGTTGAGACTTGGAGGAGAGTGAGTAAAATAAGCTTCATATTCATTGTTGTTAAACCATATATGCCTTGACCTTGCCACATCCGGTAGTCCGTCGAGAAACACCAAGAGGATCCATTTTTATCATTGCATTTCTTCCTTATTATTTTGTAATTGCTTTCATAAATCATCTTGAAATCTTCACTTTATTACTTCATTGCACTAGAAGCTACACTTACATATTCTTGTTTACTTATAGATTTATTGCATTGACAACCATAAACAACCAGAGTCCCATTCTCGTGGGATCAATATTAGACAAGATTAACCTATCAACTATACTTCATCAATGTGTGTACGCTTGCACAGCCACAATGATGTTATACGCGTGATCAACTAGCATCATTACTTAGATCCTTGATGAAGCTTCCTATTTCAGCAGTTGATATATAATTATATATATTATTGTGTAAATAAACAACACTCAATGTGGGTGCATTATGAAAGTAGCTTAAGAGGGAACACTCTAATGCAGCATTAGAAAAATGAATCTGGCCAAAGGCTATCGTTGCATGAGTGTATGTCAACGCAATGAAGTACTCCTTGGGGGTTCGTTGCACAACATCTTACTTATCAGGAATGCAGGGTGTATTAATGCAATGATATCTCTTGTTGCTTATAAAAAAGAGAAAAATATTATATGCTTATATAGTAGAATGAAATAAATGTTGTTTAGGTAGAAAGAATTTGTGATGTAAGGCATGATGCTAGCATTGATAATTTCAAGTTCATTCATTCATCTTTATGAGTTGTTGATGCAATCTTTTGTCAGTTAGATGTAATTGATTCATTGATGTTGAGATGATTCGAGTAGCTAGAATGTTCATGAATCTTTTCTTAACCTTGTTGCTTTATATTTTACTTGAGGACAAGTAATAACTCAAGTTTTGGGTGTGATAGCTCTCTAAAAGGCATGTGTTTCCACCTTATTTATCAATTAATTTGTCCCCATATTGTTATTTGTTGCATGCATTTTTGCATTTTCATATTAGTACTTTTATATTTTTAACTCAGTTGCCATTGTTCGAATTATCTTTGATTTTTTCATTTGTTGCACTTATAATGTTGATGTAAAAGCATTTCAGTATTGTAGCCAGGATAACTAAGATGTTTAAAGCAACGAAAAATAGGGCTAGAATATTTAAGCCATATTTTTCGTTGCTTTTCAAATTAACTTTTGGCTCCAAAAACTAGTTTGAGACCAAAAATAATGAAAAACATATAACTTTTCGGGCTAAAACTGCTTTTATCTTTAATATTTAAAGATATAGAAAATGGAGCCAGTTACTTTTTTGTAGAAAATCTACCAAAGGCGTTCCATTGGAAAGGTTTATGGCATGTATTCGCAAGGTTTGGGGATGTTCTGAATGCATTCATAGCCAGCAGATTAAGTCGAAGGGGAAAAAATTCGGTTTTGTGAGACTTGGCAGCAGGGCAGATGCAATGAGAGCTTTAGAGAGATTGAATGGGCATAATTTGTACGGTTACAGGTTATCGGTGGAGTTGGCTAGATTGGATAGGAGTTGGCGAGATATGGGAAACGAGCGATGCAGGGGGATGTTCCTCCCATAAAATAATCGAGTACGTTTGGACCAAATAGGAGGACTTCCCAACCAAATTTGGAATCAGTGAAAAGAACGGATGGGTTTAATGTGGTGGGAAGTGAAGTAGGAGAACCAAGTAAAAAGGAGGAAAAAACTCAGAAGAGGAGGGTTATTGGACATGTAGAGGAGAATGAACTATGGAAGATGAAAAGATGCCTTGTAGGAGAAACGGCGACAGTGTGCAGCATCAGTAGTGTCGTGACAAGAATGCAACAATGAGGATTGGGGGATATTAAGGTGCAAAGGATGGGGGGCAAAACCTTCCTTCTTACTTTTGATGATGACGAATTATTCATGATGCTTGAGGATCTTCAGTGGTCTTACCTGAAGGAAATATTTAGTGCAGTTGGACCTTGGATGGAATCCCTCTGTTGTCCGGATAAGGCGACCTGGATTCAGGTTTCAGGAATGCCTCTCCACTGCTGGAACAAGACAACTTTCAGGAGATTAGCAGAGTTATGGGGTTCGGTTGAGGCATTTGGTGAAAATATGAAACACACATTGAACTGTAAAACTGCTACAATTCTGATATTAACAAATCAGTTAGTAAGAATTGATGAGGTGGTTGAAATCGAAGTTGGTAATAATATTCATTGCGTAAGTGTTGTGGAGATTGGTTTCTCGGATAACTCAGGATGGTCCGAGACGAGGAAATCGAATAACATCAATAGAGGGGAGAAAAAGGCCCCAGAGTCCGACACCCAGTCGGAATCTTCACCGGAAGAGACAAGCACGGCGACACAGACTGGGTTTCGAGAACCAGAATATGGGGAGTTCACTGCATTAAATGAAGAATGCTTTGGAAATGAGTTTAATGATAACAGTGTCCATTCCCATTTTGAAAATACAAGACAAACTGGAGAATCTGAGTTGAAGGGGAATGTGTCTAATGATGTTTATCAAAAGGAGGAAGCAACACATTTAAATCTGTCTGGGGAAGGTAATACAGAAATAGAACGTATTGATATTGTGAAGGAAATTGACGAAGGAGATGTGTTAAGTTGGGCTGAAGTGGCTGCGAATAAGTCGAAAGAAGATTTAGGCCCACTCAATGTGACAACAAATGTTGTTATAGAGAATAAGGATATGGGCTCATCCTTAATATCAACTGGTGTTGAGGAGTTTGTATCAGAGGATGTGCTAAATGTATTTAATAGGGCCTTAGAAGATATATGTGATATGGGATTGGGTCTGACCAAAATTGGTTTATCTGAGAAAAATATGGAGATAGTTGGCCAAGTTAGGGACCCATTGGGTGAAAATAACGGGTTAAGTGATGAAGAAGACCCTAGGGCTTTCTTTTAGGAAATGCCGTCAATCAAAAAACAAAAGAAAGAAAAGATATATGGCTCTTTGTTGGACTATCAGGATAAAGCTTTGTCTGAATTAGAAAGAAAAAAGAGAGATAGAGCTTTCCGTAGAAATAAATTGAATAAGAAGAAGCTGGAGGCTTCGGATTTGTCGGGTAGGTCTCTCTCAGATTCTGATCTTGCTGCGAGGTGGAACGCGGCAATTAAGGAGGCAAGGAAGATATTGAAACTGGGCAAGAAGATTGGTATGCAGATAGAGGGGGACGAGCGGGAGGTTGTCAACGAAATAGCATCGTTACAAGAAAATTAGTGGTAAAAGAGGGTTGGAGATCTCAATAGGGGAAGAAATTTGATGTTTGGGGATGAAGATATCGACTTGGAATATTAGGGGTTTGAGGAAGGAATCAAAAATCACGGCAATAAGGAGATTGTTTAGGGAGTAGAGGTTCGAGATGGTGGTACTACGGGAAACAAAGAAATCGGTTTTCAAGGAGGAAGACATCCGAAAGTTATGGTATGATGATGTATTCGAATTCAGCCTCTCAACAGTGGAAGGCCGATCTGGTTGTATGTTAACTATTTGGGACACAACGAAATTCAAGGTAGATAGCAATCTGGCAAATCAGAGATATATTGCAACTTAAAGGGCAAGGGCTTCATGAAGGGATTCATGTCACTATTATGAATGTCGAGAGACCAAAGGGACCTGTGGAAGGATCTGATAGACCTTAGAAGTGCAGACTCGGCGATGTGGTTGCAGGAGGGGACTTCATTACGTTTAGAAGTAGAAGCGAGAGTCGTGGAAATGTCATCGGATGAAGGCTTTGAAAATGTAAGTTGGAGTAGTTTTTTTTTTTTGAGAAACTTGTTGGACCACGAGTAGCCTATGTTGGTTGAATTGAAGCTGAAAATTGGATCATTCAAGCTTTTTTCTGATATGCCTGACAAATTGGTATGGATTTATGACAAAAATAGATGTTCTTGGTTAAAATTTTGCAAACTTGAAGATATACGCCAAGGTTGAGGATCCAAGCTTTGACTTTGGAAAACTATGGAAGTTGAAAGTTCCACCAAAGATTAAAAGTTTTCTTTGGTTGCTGAAACCGAAACTCTCAACTAATGAATTTTTGAAGCTAAGGGGATTGGAAGGCTTGAAGGGTTCCAGACGTTGCTGCTGATGTGAATCGGGTGTGGAAGATGCTAATCACCTCTTTGCAAGCTATAAATTCATTGCTTGCTTGTGGAGAGCTTTTCGCAGATGTTGCGTACTGATGAAGGTGTCATCCGAGGGATTTTTCGGGTCCAATGACAGGTGCGAGAGTAGATTGAACTGAGCTGTTGGCAATAAAAACGGCTGGTGGTAAATTGGATTGGAGACCTTATGATGCGATCAAGAGCTTACTGGCCAATATGGCAGAAATTGATAAACTTTTCAGGAGAATTGGCAAGGTGCAATTTGAATTGGTGCCAAGATCAAACAATGGGCTGGTTAATATTTTTGCTACAGATGGGATTCGAAGGCAACATTTAATTCAAAGCATGGTGGTGAGCTCCTTGTGTTGACTAGAATGGGTTGCTGTTTAATTTGACATTGTGGAGGATCATTTTCACCGATTGTATCTTTGCTTGTCACTACTCAATTTTGTCTCCTCCTACAAGTGGGTATTCTTTTCCTCCATTTAGGTTAGAGAGGTTTTTAACGAGGCCTACTTTGTAGGTCTTAATTTTAATAATAAAACAAATTTGCCGAGCAAAATAAAGTATTGTAGCCAGGAATGTTGCTGGAGCTGCCAGCTATATAAAAGCTTCTAAGGATAAGGATGGACGAGCATGAGCTGTACAGTATGTTATAATAGATTCTGCATGGAGAATTTAAGCAAAATTCACATGAAGGACATGTGTCATTTTTGGATCATTTTTGGATCGAACTATAAATTGATGAAAAAAGAGAGAAATAGATTCAGGAAGACCACATTCTTTATTTCCATTTTGAAGCTTCATCCATAGCGGCTTGAGCTTTCTTTTGGTGAACCAAGGTGAGGAAGAAGCAGTTAAGCTCTAAAGGAGAGGAGTCGACTGCAACTGTAAGGGAAATTATTGGAATCATTTTGAGACTCTAGGAATTGAGGTTTCCATTTGCTTTCATTAATTTTTTTATTAAGCGATGATGATTTTTGTTTTTTTTTGAAGTGTGGAAATACTTTTTGATTGTTGACTTAAGGTTTGTTTTATTAATCTTCTTTCTTATTTCAATTATTGGGTTTGAATGATATTTTGCACGAAAGTGTTGAATGCAGCCAGTGCCACTAGAAGGTGCAGTGACAACTCAAGTTAACGAGCACATCATCGAAAGTTGAGTGAGAACGCAAAGGAATTTGGTTCACTCGTTCTTATAGATGCCTTATTTGCTATCATTGGAAGATATGGTTGATTTTCATATATAAGTCTTTAGTTACGATTCGAAAGAAAGTGAGTAAAATGAGCTTGATCTTGATTGCTTAAAAATCATCTATTATTATGTCCTTACAGCACTTGGTAATCTGCTAAGTTTCACCAAGGGAATCCAATCTCACAATTTATAGATCTATCATTATTATACATGTTATTATTGCTTTCACATTATACCTCACAATATTCTCTTCTTTTAATTGTTTTGCACCAACAACTACTCTCATATTTCATTCTTCATTTCAGTATCATTGCTTTGACAATAGTAAACAACCAAATTCTTGTCCTCGTGGGATCAATATCTGATAGGATTCATCCTATCAACAACACTTGCTCCGACAAGTGTATGCTTGCATATTGTTGTATCTGTATACAACTGATCAATGCTTAAGGTTATGAAATGGTTCGTATGAACTTTAAGAATCGTTTTAGAGTCACTTGATATTCGTATAATTATAAATGAATGATTTATTGCAATGTTGTGATGCCTTGTATGATAGATGGTATATACACTTTGGTGATATTGATGAACATTATATTTAATTGACTTAATATCGGTAATTGTTGCTAATTGATTTAAAAGTGATAGTCAACAAACCCTAATGACTTTCATAAGTTTTAGGGATCGAATAAAGCTGTTAACATCGTATTTTTCTAAGATAGGCGAACTTGTGAGAGGCGTACCGATATTGTCTTCAAGAAGTACCAGTACCCTATTCATCCAGTATTGGTACGGTCTGGCTAGTACTTGTACTCAAGGACTTTATTAAAACATCAAAGCTTATTTTCTTATTGGTACTCGAGAGGAGTATCAGTATTGAGGGGTCAATATCGACACTGGTACAAAAATTTAATTCAAAACATCGAGACAAGTTTCAATATCGGTACTCATGTAAAAGTACAGGTACCGAGGGTAGTCCAGTACACACGAGTGGGTATCGATACTCGATGTGTAAAATGAACAATAATGTTGACTTAGGTTGAGAGATGGCTTACATGGCTTAAAATATTATTAATGCCTTAGTAATAGTAATATTGTGATGTAGACCAATAGGGGTAAATAATGAGAATGGCTATTACTCCTCCATAACGTGTTGCTTGCATGTTGGATAGGCATTTGACTAGTTGAGTTATTTTGGTTGTTAGGATATGAATAACTAGAAAGAGTGTTACAACACCATGATAAGTGATGTCGAATGTACGTTCTCGATTTTGTGTCTCCATCCTCATTCGAAGATACTCGAAGGGTAATTTTTGAGTATATAGTGTATGTTCTAATGTTATGTGTCCTCAGACTTCACTTTGAGTGCATGTTCCCGATGTTGTGTGTTCTCAGACTCACTCTAGATTTTTTTGTATGATATGTGTGTTTTTGCCTTGATGATCTGATGAGATATCGGGTAGGTTGGACCCTGTGTGCCATGTGTGATGATCTCTATTATGTTAGCATGAGTTTAGGTGACCAACGATAGCACTGCATGATTATTATTCTTGTCTTATTTCTCGTACTATCTTGCATGCTGATATTTATTATTTGCATAAAGTCTAGTAGAGTATATGTGTACCACTGAGCTTTGTAAGCTCAGCGTTCAAAATTGTTGTTTTCGTGCGTAGGTTGGTTGAACGATAGTGAGCTTGAAGAGCTATTAGTACATGATTCCAGCAATCGATATTTACCAGAGTATAGAACTTGTATTTAATGGGTTATGTATTCATAGAACCTTACGTAGTCAAGTCTATAAATATTTTATCAGTTGGTATTCATTTATAAGTTGTTTTGAAAGCGAAAATTCATGTTTTGTAAACTAATTGATAATTGTTTAATGAATTCTATAATATGAATGTTTTATGATGAAAATGATTTTTATTATATGGTTAAAATTATAATTTTAAATTATGGCAGGTCGGTGACCCAACGTGGCACTTTGGATCCTCAGGTCGGATCGAGGTGTTATAGTTAAATCTAGTATATCATAGGATGATTTATATCATTGAATGTGGCTAGTCAAAAAAAGTTGCACAGAAAATAGATAATCCGCTATTAAAAAAAGAATACAGATAATCCATACATGGAATACATAGTTAACCACCATAATCTGAAGACCAGAAGCTCGTAAACGACAAAGAAAAGTTTGCCCAAGTGAGACCGCCATTCACTGGAGCCCAACCATCCCGTATTCTCAAATTCCCAATGTGTTGATTATGTTCAACGTGCACCCCTTAAGTTTTGGCATTTAGAACAAAGACAAGGTGGAGGGATCCATAAAAGTGATTGCGATTGAATAAAGAAAGATGGAATGAATGCAAGGGCTACTGGATTGGGTCATTGAATAGTGAACCATGTCACATCCCATTGCCATTGGGGCCACCATATGATCTTATTATATATGAAATAAAACAGCTTAAGAGTCAAATAAGTGTCCAAACTATACCATTTTTCCAGATAGGTGCATGAACTATATTTTGGGCCAAATAGGAGCCTAACGTTTCATTATGTGACCCATTTAAGGTTTTTCCGTGGCAAACGTTATTTTTTTCCGTTATCCAATGAAATTCGAAAATGTGTCATGATGCTTATTGAATAGTGATGCACTTTAGAGCAAGTATACTCGTCGATCAAGTAATAAAGTGATAGAGTAGAGTGTCGAACCAATAAGGATTGGATCAATAAATATGAAGCGATCGTACTTAAGAATGGTTGAGCAAGTATTGGTTGATGTTGATTTATCAAAACTAAATGAAAAATAAAGTAAAGTAGCTGTGATTAAGACAAACAGATGCTGAGGTAATTCTTCAGATAATTATGGAAGTTGGGTTTATTGCCTATGAATTATGGTTGACTACTTATTTCAATGCTATAGTGACTGTCAGTACATGTTCTCATAAACCATTAAGATCTTTATCTACTCGATATGATTTTCTAATAATTTTCTAACTCTCTCGATGCCTAGAAGTTGATAATAAAGGAACTAGGCTAACACATGTCTGCGTGAAACCTAACAACTCTATTATTTATTCAAGTTCTCCTTATTAGTCGTTTAAACCCTAAACTTTTGTCTGAGCCAAATTAAGACTAAGTTAACAGCTTAGCCCCACTGTTCACGTTTGATTAACCTAACTCTCTCGATATTAAGCCACAGATCA
This sequence comes from Hibiscus mutabilis, assembly GCA_019671005.1. Taxonomy (NCBI): domain Eukaryota; kingdom Viridiplantae; phylum Streptophyta; class Magnoliopsida; order Malvales; family Malvaceae; genus Hibiscus; species Hibiscus mutabilis. Next base: position 11,655,709 of record CM033753.1, on the reverse strand, counting down.
ATATTTAAAAGCCCTCTCTTGATAGCTCTTATAATAACTATGCATGAAGAACAATGAACATAATAGATAAGGGAAAATAACTATATCATTAAAACAAAGTATTAAAAACATAAAATCCTAAAGAGAAATAAATCCAACTAAAAGTATTATCTCATGTCTAAGCCTAAAACATCCATAATAGAAATTAAAAGCATGACAGCTTATCAAGCAAAGGATAGAAAAGGGTCAAGCGTCCTCGACGATCTCCTTCAAGCTTTCTAATTATTTTTGTAGGTCTCGCACTCCTTCAGCCTCTCTCGATGGCTTTCTTCGTATGGAGACTCCTTTAGAACTTCGACTCTCCGGTAGCTGAAGACTAAGGATTGTCGTCTGTGATCAAGCCCCCTTTTAATTGTGGTCCAAGTCTTCTTTATATAGGCGAGAAACCTAGGGTTTTGTAACCCTAAAGCGCACATAGCCTCCTTTAAAAGGATCTTGCTTTCTCACTATCTTTAATGAGTTTCGTATCTAAGGAGAGTCCACGTAAGCCAAATTTAGATTTATCTCTAACTCTTCTTGCCTCGTCAGCTCCAACGAAAGGTGTGTTATCCTTCATGCTCCAACGTTCCTCTAGCTCCACTAGATCTTGCGCATACACCACAAAACACTACCTTTCCCATTAAAAGCACCAAAGTATATAACAGTTAAGCACATACAGTGTAACTCCCTAACTATATGCAAATTACTCTAAATTGAACTAAGGGTCTGTTTGTTTGAAGTAGTTCATTTTATGGAAAATGCTTTCCTCTCTTTTCGGTGTTTGGCTAGGTAAAATTAACTACGGTCAATGTAATTTAAACTACAGTCAACAAAAAAACAAAGGACCCGTGTAAATCAACTTATGGAAAATTTGTAGGTAAGTCACTTTCTCAAATCTATTCACTTTTTCCCCGAATCCTTTACTCTCAGTTCTCTCATCGGTCGTAATCGTCTTTCATCGTCGCTCTCTTTATCACCGACGTTGTTCTCTATCTTCTTCACCACAAGTAAGCTTCACCAAATATGCTCTCTTTATTTTTGTCTTTTGAGAAATGTGTTTTCTATTTTTGTTCAGATCTAGATTTTTTGTTATTTTTTCACTTTATCTTGTTTTCTCTGCTTATCGACAACTTTATTTTAGTTTTATGTTTTTACCATTACGCTAAATGTAATAGCTTAAGCTTAAGCTTTCAAGCTTAATTTCATTACTGATTTCTTTTGATTTTTCACACTGTTAAACTTTTGGTTTTGTTAATCATGAATTTATTACTATTTTATGATCTTGATTTTTCTTTTCATGCACTTGTTGGTTGAATTTTATGATCTTAATTTTGTGTCCTCTATGAAAATATAGCCATATGTATGGATTAATAATTTCAATTCAGTAACTTTGATGTACTAAAAAAAGAAAAAGGAAAAAAGAGGCTAATGATTTTGATTCATTAGCAAAAGATTCACCTGAGAAAATCAATGTCACAAGTATTAAATATCAAGGGTGTTTAAAAAGACTTTGTGGTTGAATGTGAGTTTGAAATTTTGTCTTACCTTAACTTATGGAGCAGAAGAGGTAATGTAAAAGGGAAAATTTTGTATTTTATAATTCATTGGGGTTAGTATATAAAACCAGATTCTCTTCTGGTAGAATTGAATTTTTAGATGGGAGTATGTATTTTAGAACATTATTTGTTCCATACCAAAGTTGCATTAGATGGGTGGATGAATGTTGTTCCTTTTGCTTAGGTTGGTATGTAGTGCTTGGTTGGCTTGTATTTCTCTTTTTAGTTTTGGTTGTCGGGTGTTTTTTAGTAGATTAGTTCTTTGTTACTTTTTGTAATGATACTGCTCCATGCAATTTTTATACTCTAATAAAATCTATCATCAGCAAGAATATTAACTATAACAACCTGAATTGTCACTGACATTAACAACTAACTAATTTCTTAGTTGATTAAATCATCCTCATATAATTGCTATTGCATTGAGTTTTTGAATTTTTGTTACTTATGTAATCTTTTTTACATGTTTTGTTAATGTATCAAATAACAATGATTAACCCTAAATCAAGTAAAAAGGGGGTACATCAAAACATTTTAGATGGGCAAAACCAATGGAACATATTTTCTTAGAAATACTTGCACAGGTGGCTCAAAAATGAAATAAACCATCAAATTCCTTTAGATTGGTTTCTATGAAACGAGTTACTGCAGCTATTTCTGAAAAATTTCAAGTTCAGTGTGATACTAAACATGTGGAAAATCATTTGAGGACTGTCAAAAACACATAAAAATTATATGCAAAATTCGTGAAGGAAGTGGATTCAGGTGAGAAGACAACATGAAAATGATAACTTGCGTTAAAGTGACGCATGATGCTACAATAATGGTAATCTTTACATACTCTCATTTTAATATATTAAACTTATATTTTAATATTTTTTCTAATTATGTATAATTTTTAACAGGCACAGCCGAAATATGCTCCATTTTTGAAAAAAAATTGATTTCTATGATGAGATAACTTTGGCTCTCGGTAAAATATGGCAACGAGAAGTTTTTCCAAAACATTTGCGGATATAGATTTGGATGATGCTAATGAAAGTTCAATCCCATTGAACTTTAACATTGAAAATGATGATGAGGAAAGGACAAAGGTATCTTCATCCGACATATCAAAGCGTAAAAGAAAAAATATCAAAGAAAGTGGCGAGGATGACCATATTCAATTTGTAGGTTAGAAACTTGGTGAGATTGTTGAAGCATTACAAAAATTTAACGAGGATAAGACACCACATCTTTACGAAGAATTGAAGTCGATGAAAACAGAGGGGTTTGATGACGAGTTTCTTTGCAATGTCTTTGATTTCTTTGGGAAGAATGAATACGAGGCCAAAGATTTCTTGGCTAAAAACCAAAGCATAGGAAAATTTGGCTTCAAAAGTTTACTCAAGGGTAAAAATATGTAGTTTTAATGTGGTGTTTAATTATACTTATACACTTAATCGATGTTGTTGTTTGAATATGTTGTAGTATTAATTATGCACTCTGACAATATGGTTCGTTTAATGTGTTGTAGTACTAATTATGTAGTTGGACAATATTGTGTTATAATTATTATATACTACTAATTCTGTATTTGGATGATATTATTGTTTTAAAGTTGTGTAATATTATGCATTTGAACAATATTATTGTTTTAATGCAGTGTAGAATTATACATTTAGAATGACATTGTTTAATATGATATGATACTATTCTTTTTTATTTCTCGTATTCAATCATATTTTGTTGATAAAAGCAAATTCATAGTTGTGTTTTGCATATTCTATCTTCATTAACTTGTTGAGTAATATATTATAATTTTGCTTAATTATTTCATGTACTTATAAAAAAACAAAAATTTTATTATACATTTAAAATTTTACAAAATATAATTTTATAGATAAAATTAACTCAATAAAGAAATAATGTATTCTACTAAAAATAGATTTCCTAAAATATTTTCAAGAAAATTTACCAAACAGCGGAAATTGAATTACACATCAACATCCAAACACCAGAAAATATTTTTTGTAACCTGTTTTTCAGAAAATGTAGTTCACTTTTCAGAATTGATTTTCTGGAAAGCCAATTATAGGGAAACAAACGGACCCTAAATGAGCTTAAACATACACAAAAGCTAAGTAAAAAAGGTATGCAAAATATGATATCTACGCAGTCATCATGTCATGGTTGATCATTGCCTTTGTCATGCAAAAGCCAAGTAAAAAGGGTATGCAAAATTGGTGCTATTGGGGAGAAGGTTCCTAGTTGAAGATGCCATTGCCTCTTTCCCGGGAGGACTTGGTCATCTCGGTAGGGCAAAAGGAGGCACCAGCTTCAGTATCTAGTCATCGTGCAACAGTAAGACTGGCAATAGAGAAAAGTTCAAGAGGCAGAAATAGAAACTCATTTGGTGCATTTGGGAGGAGACTGTTAAATAGTGATTGCTCAACAGTATCCATTGTTGGTACATAGTGAAAATAGGGTTCTAAGATGCTGACGACAGCCTCTTGAATAGCACAGTAGAGGTCATGAGTAGGGGTGACAGGTGTACCTTTAGGGCTTCCTAGACCTTTCATAGCCTGAATTTGGTAGGGGAGACATCTCGTGAATCGCTCGATAATCTAATTATCTCCCTATTCCTCGACCCTGACCCTCTGACAAAAGGCAGTGATAAGATTTATGAAAGGTAAATCCTTGTACTTCTGTTTGGAGGTCACCCTTGCCATGATGGATGCATAAATGAGTTCAAACGAGTTAATTCCTCTCTTATTGAGCATAGAGTGGAGGACCATCAATCTTCTACATGAGACGGTGGATCGATTCCTTGTTGAGAGGATGCGGTCGTTGATAAAGTGCATCCTAAACTTGGAGTCTGGCTTGAGCTACTCATAGTTTACAATCCTAGCATTGGACTCTGTCGTTACCCATATAGTGTCAAGGACAAAAAAGTCACTCAACACTTTAGCATATGTCTTAGCAATAGCAGTAGCCACAAACTCCTTATGGTTACCACCACCCATCGATAAGTTGTAGTGGCAGGCGAGCACAAGAGATGAGAATTCCACTTTCCTTCCTCGAACGTATACCCATATATTTTCCAGTTGTTCAGCATGAGTGTAAAACTCTTGCACCCAGTTGACATTGGCCTGCCTCAGCTAATGAATGAAATCCTTCTTGCCATGTGTAGTGATCATAACATGTATGGCAACTTCCAATTTGTAGCACCAATTTCGAGTAAACTCCAAACCTTACTCCAAGATGAGTTCATATTTTCTCATGTGTTTTTAACGTCCCTCGAAACACCCCCTAACCCGGTTTAGGAGTAAACCGAATTAGGAAGTGTTTAGGAACATTATTTATCAAACATACAACATTGAAACCAAGATATAACAACTTAGCACTTGGCAAAATAAGCATACAAGCAGAATTCAGAGTAAATTAAAACTTTTTATAAGCTGGATAAGCTTTCAATTTATATTCACAGGCATACAATGTATACATATATTAAGCAAAGATAATTCAATCACTTGGCCAAAGCTTGTTCTTATAATTTAAGTACTTCTAACTAAAACATTCACTTTTACCAATTATACAATCATAGCAAGATTTAAATCGTCACATACACAACATAGCTTAATCATTGCATATTCATTCAAGATCTTATAGACTAACTAAAAAGAGTTCTAATCACATTCATTCACAATTCTTAAAATAAGTCAAAGCTTAATTCATCCCTAGACAGATACATATATCCTTGGCATAGCATGGTCACAAACAGAATTCATTGATATCCAAACGTTTACCTAAAACCCAACTCGGTAATTTACATGTCTAGTTTATGACACACATGCTATCAAGATGATTAATCAGCTTAAGAATCTTATAGGAATTTAAACAACATTTTTATACTCAAAACACAATACTTACCAGTTTTAGCTCAACAATTGTTTTATTACCAGTTTTAATCTTATTCAAGCTATAAGGTGTCCGACCCAAGAATCATGCATGATCCAAATTCGTTAAAACTGCATAAATCACGTGAAATCTAAGATGGGTAGACTCTCAAATATTTATATCCCTAGCATAAAACAACTATTAAGCAACTACTAAGTCTTGCAAAATAATAAACCATATGCAGCATGCAATTACCAAGAAATAATAAAGGCCTATTACAAACTTGATTACTCATTAGGCTTATATACATGATAAGCCATAAAAGGAATTTAATATCTCAATGCATGCCTAACCACTATGTGCCACCAACTAGGAGTACACTAAGAGATTACAGACATACATCTTGGTCCTTGTGATCTCGTCCAAGCTCTCAAAATAATTGAAGGCATGACTATCCTAAAACATTAGGAAACAAAGAGTAAGCATGGGCTTAGTGAGGCAGCTTAAAGCAAAACAATACATGAAACAGTAATTGATCCTTTCACCAAAGTTTATTAATCATAAACATGATTTTAAGCTTGGACAAGAAGTTAGTCATTTTAGGGTGAGACTTTCTAACAAGGATATAACATACTTGATCGTTTGAACAAAGTATATACATATATGAGATACTTAGACAGGCACATACTTATATGCATGAATGCTCAACAAAACATACACATCTGTATATATATAGGTAATTCGAGTAAGCACATTTACATGCGTGCTTATATGGTACATACTTATAAACATAGGAAATCAACAAGGTACATATGCACTTGTACACACACACACACACATAATCGATCAGGCAGAAGTACAAAGATTCTCAACATAGATATATATTCACTTGTACTCATATGACATCGAATTAAACATTTATACACGGATACTCAACATGATACATACACATTGTACGCATATATATCCAAATACACATAAGTACATAGATACTCAACATAATTACATATACATTAGATGTTCAAGTCATTGCAATCGATCTTTGACTCTACTTATAATCTTTAGCACAATCCAGGGTATTTTTATTTATATCAATTTGGTCCACTAGTTATGTATACACATTAATACATTACAAAAGAGCCACCATGTATACAATTCACACAAAACAACATAGCATATTTGTTTATTCCATAGTATCTCATATACACATTACCTTCCAATGTAAATTATCAAGCATATTGAATAATAAACATGAATTACTTATCCATCAAACTATCATACATAACCAATTAGAGTCATGGGTTATTTGTCTCGTAAGACACCAAACATATTTTAGTCATAGCGCGACATAGGCTTGATTTTACTTATCAATTAAACAAATCATGTATTCAAATTTCTTATTAATATAAGATATTAAAATTAGCATATCCTTGACTTATGTTTGTGTTTTACAAGAATTATTAAACATAACATCTTAAGAGTATGTATACTTATCATTCATTTTATTATACATAACATTTAATAGCATTGATACTTGTCAGACAGACATCAACGTAGTAACATATAACATAGGTATTATCACCTTATTTATCGAACATAGTTAATTTGTTTAACTTCTAATTTCAATATTTACCTTTTTCATATTCTTAGAAGTTAAGTAAGATTCCAAACCAATTCAAGGAACTAACTATTTGAGTAGCCATATTCAATGACGCACATCTCTTTTTGTATTAAATCACTCAAAAGTCATATATAAATGATCATTACTGAGTAATTAGATTACCTAACATGGTATCTCATTAATATAAATTACTTATCATGTAACTATCAAACATATTACATCAAGATATGAATTCCTTATTTCATAAGCTATCAAAGTATATATATATAATTAATTGAGTTTACACATAATAATGTTATAACTTTAACATAGCCTTGGGAATTCAAATAGCCTATTAACTCGTAAATTACTTGTCCATTGCTTATCAAACAAGCTACTGAGTATAGAATATCATGATCAAGTGTTACTTGTCATAAAATATAGCAAGCATTGCGTAATATGGATTGCTTAACATCAAAAGTGTTTAACACAACATATCATAGACTTAAATTACTGATCACCAAGGTCATAATGCATAGCATATCTTAAGCCCGTGATAAGATTATAACCATAGCATTTTATAAATATAAAATTCTTGTCACAAGGAGTATTGAGATTACTCATTAACTAAACTTGAAATTCATTATTTTATTTTAACAAAGCCTTTTCATTCGAAGCAAATAGACATAATAGAGAAATACTCAATTTCATTAGAGTCATGTTACTTATCAAATAAGTTATCACAACTCTTCATTTATTTAACTTATCATCTCATACTTTCTTATTATCATAGCCTTGAAAATCGAATTACAGCCTAGGTACATGAATCCCCAACCAACTGTAGCCCATAAAATGGTACTCGTAGTACCCGCCAATCCCTCCTACTGTCGCCAAGTGACCACAACACTTCCCTCCTACTGTCTCTAAATAAGGATCGTAGTCTGCCCTAAAACATGAGCTCTATGGACTCTATGGCATGCCAACTATACCTAAGACCGACTCGAGCCCAAGGCTTCCACACTTATTTAATCTTATTAGAGATAAATTGAGCACAACTCCTTATCAAGACATCATATTAACGAAACTTATCTCCCTTTTTCATTTAGGCATGTATTCACCTCATGTGAATATCTCAAAGCATTTTGCTCATCTTATTCAAATAGCATTGCTCATTCATATCAAAATTAGGACTAAACATAGATTCATAGTCAAACAATCAAATAGCAAGCCTTATTTATCTCACAAATGAGTTAGCCTCAAGTTCATATTATCACGACAAGGTTTATAACTAACCATGACAAACATATACATATTTAATATGGCTACTTAAAAAAGCTTCAAACTTATAACATCATACACATATATTACTTTAATCAATCAAACAAAGCTTATTGTTCCTCGTAGTAGGCATGTACTCACCTTATATGAATTTCATAATAGTTTATTTCTTTTTTTCGAAGGGCATCATAACAAGGGTTCCCATCAACATGTATCATGTCTAATTCATATTATAAGCATGTTAACTATTTGACATAAGTACTATCATGAACATAAGTTGCATGACTTCGAACATAACATATAACAACTTACCTCCAATCCAAGCTTATGGTTTGCAAGTAACATATGCATAGCTGTAGTAAACAATGAAATTAACAATAAGAAATGCTCGGGAAGGCTTTGAGCCTATCCCGAGACTTTAAACTACACTCACAAGTAAGCCGGCTAATTTTGCTCTCGAATAATAATCTCTTCCTGCTTTTCAACAGCTTGATCCCCTATGTGCCTTACTTGTTCAATTCCATCCTTGTCTAATTATAACAAGATATTTAAATGTGCATTAGAATTAGTCACAACAATCAATTATTCTCAAAACATTCCACCAATATATATATACTGCAGCCCCAAAATACATATATCCACTTACATTTTTTTATCAAACAAACAAATTTTATACATACTCCAAAACAGGGCAGCTTCACACATGACACATATAGTCGATCCAAAATAGTCCATTTTCATGTATATACTCACTAAAACAGGGCAGTTTGCATTCATGGCATATATTCAATCAAAACATTTTATTTTCATGTATGTACACATTAAAACAAAACAACTTTTACACATGGTACATATATTCAATCAAAATGGTCCAATTACTTATGTGCATACATATACCAAACAGTCCAAATTTGTATTCATTCGATTACATATATATATATAGTTGTTCAAGAGTTACTTATGTGTTCTAAAACTATCTAACACGCTAATTTATCTATAATGTCACTTAATTTTAGATTCAAGTATCCCTTTTTATATCCAGCAGTATCTATTCGAATAGCCCTTATCATACTATCCATTACATACTCATCACATAACCGGACCATGGCCATATTCATCTACCTAAGTACATAGCCTTCGAATGATTTAATTTCTCATAACAAATTTTCAATCTCAAACAATTCAACATCTTAATCATATTGTGAAAAATACATAATATAACAATCTAATCATATATGTACCATTCGAAAGACCAAAACTTCACATTAATCACATATTCGAAATTCAAAGAGGATGTTATCCTAGTTTTTTTAATTCACTTACATGCTTCAACATAATGCATGAATCAATGGATTGATCTATAGATGATTTCTAACATGGTTTATTCCTTCAAACACTAACAAAACATGACACTTAAAAACTTTATAATCAAATACCACGATCAAGAGATTAAAGAAAAACTTGATTTCCTAATTCTTCCATGGATGAAATTCAATTCTCTCTCACTCTTTGCATAGATGGTTAAAAAATAAGGCCAATGGAAGGAGAGAAGATAATTTCCTTAAGGCTGAAATCACTCAACATTTGCCATTATTAAATGCATACATGTGTCCTTAACCTTATGTTTTTATTTATCTAACATGCAAACACAAAGTTCAACATAGAATTCGATTAGGTCATTAAAATTGAGCTAGGAAATTCTTTCTTAATTCCATTTAATCTTATCATACACAATTAATCTAATTGGTGACCCATTTCAAAGTACAACAATATTGCACCGAAAGTAGTTTACACCTAAGCCCCTTTTTGGGATATTACATCCCTTAAACGGATGGACCAAATAGAATAGGCAGCGGTCGAGATCATCAAGCACCGTAAGGGTTATATCAACGGAAGCTACCGTATCTGAATCAGGGGATGCTGGAGGTGAAGGAATAGATAGGGGGCTAGGTTTTCTTTAGAGTTGGGGAGGCTGTTGGTTTTGAAGGGTTACCTTGAGTTGTTTGATCGTGATTACAAAGTGAAAGCCGAGGGAGACAAGTTAGAGCTTTTTAGGGTTGCAAGGCGAGAAATCTGGTAGCATAGATTTTGGGAAAGAAGAGTTGTTTTCCTTTATGTGGTATGTGAAAGGAAAGATGAAGAGATGGAAAAGAATGGGGTTAGGTTATCATAGAAGGGTATCAGCAATTAATGCGGAAATCATTGCTAAGTGAGAAAGTGGAGATGCATGCAGCGTGATGAATAGGGAAATAACGTGTGACAGTTTATAGGGAAGAAGTATAGGTTAAAGTGATAGACAAGATATGGTAGAATTATAAAGGAAACAAAAAAAATAATGGGACTCTATTTTCTCTCCCCTAATCCCATGTGGCTATCAGATATTCCTACGTCAAATCAACTGAGTTTTCTCTAGAAAGAATCTATGTCCCTAGATCTTATGAAGAGCTTCTCCAACTTACTGCGTGCTTGATAACTTCCAAAATAAATAAAACACATTATATAAGACCTAATCATAACAATAAATATGGAAATTAGAATGCAGAAAAATAAATCTATATAAAATTAAAAATGCATAAAAGTAAAAAGATAGAGCTAGATATCTAGACATCCAGTAACGTGACCGAAGATTTGTCACGATGAACCGGTGCTCTTTTGTAGGCCTTTAAATGCTTCCCATTGACTTTGAATATTGGGCCATGTTTGAGATCTTCGATGTCCACAGCACTATGTGGATACGCCTTGACGACTTGGAATGGGCCAAACCACCGAGACTTCAACTTGTTTGGGAAAAGCTTTAAACGAGAGTTGTAGAGTTTCTGGCCTTCAACAAAATGTTGGGTCATTAGTTTATCATAATGCCATCTTTTGGTCTTTTCCTTGTAAATCTTGTCATTCTCATAAGAATTCAGATGATGCTCGACTAACTCGTTCAACTCGAGCAATCTTCTTTCTCCAGCTAGTTAGTAGTCCATGTTCATCTTCTTGATAGCCCAAAATGCTTTGTGCTCAATCTCAACCAGTAGGTGACATACTTTGCCATAGACAAGTCTATAGGGTGACATGTCTAGCGGTGTTTTAAGTGCGTTTTGATAGGCCCATAAGGCTTCATCTAGTTTTAAGGACCAATTTTTATGGTTTGGTTTGACCACTTTCTCAAGGATATACTTAATTTCTTAGTTGGACACTTCAGCTTGTCTATTGGTCTGTGGGTGATATGTTGTGGTGATCTTATGTGGACTCCATATCGATGCAGCACCTTGGCAACTAGCTTATTGTCGAAGTGACTTCCCACATCACTAATAATAGCTCGAGATACTCTAAACCGAGTGAAGATGTTCTTGTGCAAAAACCTTAAGACGATATTTGCATCATTCTTGGTCTTTGCAATGGCCTCCACCACTTATATACATAATCAACCATGAGCAAGATGTATAAGTGTCCATTAGAAGATGGAAATGGTCTAATGAAGTTAATGCCCCAATCATCAAAGAGTTCAACTTCAAGAATGACATGCATGGGCAGCTCATTACGTCTAGAGATGTTCCCCGTTCTTTGACATCTATCGCACGCCTTGTAGTATGCATGGGCATCTTTAAACAAGGTTGGCCAATAGAATCCAAATTGTAGGGCCTTTGCAGCAGTCTCTTTTCCTCCAAATTGTCCTCCGCACAGAGTAGAATGGCAATGGTAGAGGATGTCTTCTTATTCTTCCTCAGGTATGCATCTCCAGATCATCTGATCGGCGCATTGCTTGAAAAGGTAGGGTTCCCAATAATAGTAGTGTGCATAGTGTTAGAATTTCTTCCTTCCATGGTTGTTAAGATCACAAGAAAAATACCACTAACAAAAAAGTTAACATTGTTAGCATACCACGGTAAAGCTGTGGCTTTTAAAAGTTTCTCATCGGGGAATTCTTTCTTTATGTCACATACAACATCATTACAACATGCATTCTCAAGCCTAGAAAGATGGTCTGCTACTTAATTTTTAGTACCTTTTCTATCCACAACATCAATATTAAATTCTTGCAACAGTAATATCCACATAATAAGTCTAGGTTTAACATCTTTTTTAGTTACTAGGTACTTTATGGCAGAAAGATCAGTATGCACAATGACCTTAGTTCCAATCAGGTATAACCTAAATTTATCAAACGCAAAAACTACAACAAGTAGTTCTTTTTCAGTTGTAGTGTAATTAACTTGTGCCTCATTAAGGGTACGACTAGCATAATATATAACATGAAAAACCTTATTTCAGCGTTGACCAAGAATGGCGCCAACATCATTGTCTCTAGCATCACACATAAACTCAAAGGGTTGTGACCGATCGAGGGGTACTACAACTGGTGTAGAAATAAGTTCCTTTCTCAAGGTTTCAAACGCTACACGGCATTGGTCATCAAACTTGAACACTCTATTTTGCTCTAGCAACAAGCATAAGGGCTTCGAGATTTTGGAGAAATCTTCAATGATTCTCCTATAAAAATCAGCGTGGCCAAGGAAACTTCAAATAGCTTTGGCATTAACTGGTGGTGGAAGCTTCTCTATGACTTCAATCTTGGCTTTGTCCACTTTGATGCCTTTATCAGAAATATGGTGGCCTAAGAGAATGCCCTAAGACACTATAAAGTGGCACTTTTCCTAGTTAAGTACAGGGTTGATTTCCTCACATCTTTTCTACACCTTGGTAAGGTTTCCTAAGCATTGATCAAATGAGTCTCTATAGACAAAAAAATCATCGACCATGTCTGAAAAATGGCCATCATACAATGTTAAAATGTTGCTGGAGCATTGCATAAGCCAAAGGGCATTAGGTGAAAGGCATAAATGCCATATGGATAGCTGAATGTCATATTTTCTTGGTCCTCTAGTGTGATAGCAATCTAGTTGTATCTGGAGTAACCATCCAGGAGGCAATAGTAGGGTTTCCCTGCAAGTTTGTCGAGTATCTGGTCAATAAATAGCAATGGGAAGTGGTCATTTTTCGTGGCTTTGTTCACATTTTGATAGTTGATACAAATCTTGGATCCAGTGATGATTCTAGTCTAGAGGAGTTCATCGACATCATTCTTGATCACGTTCATACCTTATTTTTTCGACATGCACTAGACATGACTCGCCCAAGAAATATCTGAGAGATAGGGTAGATGATTCTAGCGTCGAGACATTTAATGATCTCCTTTATAACCACAATCCTCATGATCAGATTGAGTCTCTGTTGTGGTTCTGTCGAGCTACTGTGATCATCTGCAAGCAAAATATTATGCATACACAAAGTAAGGCTTATACCCTTCAAGTCAACAATAGTCCAATCGATAGCTTTCTTATGTCGAGATAAGACATGCAATAGTTTATTTTCTGGGTTAGATGTTAATCTAGCAGATATGACAATAGGCAGCATGTTATTCTCCCCTAAATATGTATATTTCAATTATAGGGGAAGAGGTTTTAGATCAAGTACCAACAGATGCTCTAGCGATGGCTTGGGAGGTTTAAACTTTGCATAATCTAAAGGTTCAAAAGACATACCTAGCTGGTAAACACAACATTGGATTGTTCAATCTCTACCTTACCTTCTTTCTTAACTTCTTGCACGGCCTCATCAAATTCAGATTGCTCTGTAGCGCTAAACATATTGCTGCAGCATATTTGTTGAATACTTTCTTCAACTAAGGCTTCTTCACTTTGCACAAGCTGGCATTCTTCATAGCCATCTGAGTGCTGAAAACATTGAGTGTGATCTTTTGATCGTTCATCTTTATAGTATATTCACCATTCTCACAATTGATCATAATTCATCTGGTGGTAAGGAATGGTCTCCCGAAGATGATGGGAGCATTCTCTACAGCTTCGCAATCAAGGATGATAAAATCTGCCGGGAAGAAAAATTATCCAACTTAACTAAGAAATCTTCAATTTTGCCCTCAGGTTGGATTTGAGAACAATCGGCCAATTGAAGGATCACCGATGTAGGCTTACTTCTTCTCATGCCTAGTTTTGTAAAAATAGATTCAACATCGAATTGAAAATTGCATGCGATCGCATAAAGCATGACCAGAGCAGTTGCGACCTAGAAAGCATGGAATGGTAAAGCTGTCAGGGTCCTTAATCTTGGGTGGTAAATCACTTAGTATAACCACACAATCGCCCACTGTATCAATAGTTTCAACTTCACCCACCATCTTTTATTGGTCGCAATCTCTTTCAAAAACTTTGCATATATCTATATTTGATCATGGCCTCTAAGAAGGGAACATTGATGTGAAACTATTTAAGCATCTCTAAAAACTTTTGGAACTGGACATCTTGTTTCTGAGCCTTCAATCGTTGCAAAAATAGAGGTGGTGGTCTGGGCTCATCGTGTGGTTTACTGGATGCGGGCACATCCTAGGTCTTATCATCCTTACCATCAGTAGCAAGGTCTCTCAATGTTTGAGACACATGAGTTGCATCTTTAGGTGCGGGGACATCGGTGGATGGCTTGCTTGGAGTGGAATCAACAAGGTAACCTCCCCCAAAGTTGTCATCTTTCATCAATTGGGTGCCACTACGCTATGTGATGGCATTGCATTGCTTCGCACTAAAAGTTTTAATAACTTCAGTATCACTAGGTAAACTGATTGAGGTCGCATCTTCAAAACTTGAGCAATCTGCCTAACTTGAGTTTTTAAGGATCGTAAGGAAGCGGTATGGTTTTGCATAATGGATTGCTGATTTTGCAACATAGCGGCTTGCGTTATGAGCATGTCACTATGATTCTTTAAATGCACTGACTGATCTTACTTAATAACTCGAGTAGTTTCTATAAAATTTTGATAAGAATATTCAAGAGAATTAGAATTAGAGTTAGAAGCTCCATGGTTCTGCCTTTGAGTCTTTTGTTGGAATCCAGGAGATTCTACTGTAGCATTCTGTCGCGCTCTTGAATTACCTGTATTACTTCCCCAACCAAAATTTGGATGTTGTCACCACCCTGGATTGTAGGTGTTTGTGTAAGGATTGTTGTTGTGGTTGGCATTCCCTACATATCATCCAAATTCTTTTTGTTGGGGGCATTCATTCGACTGGTGTTCCCCATCACAATGCTCACATGTATATTGAGTTACCTTAGCCTTTTGTGTGTTGGATGCCGGCTGCATGTTCTTGATCAGATTTGCAATGGTAGAGAGTTGAGCTGCCACACTATGGGAATCGTCCAACTGAAGTGTTCTAAAAGATATAGGGCCAGGCTTTAATCTCCCTATTGGGAACTGGTAGTCATTATTGGCTATCTAATCAAGTAGTTCGAAAGCCTCTTTAGGATCTTTGTCAAGCAAAATACCATTGGACGAAGAGTCAATTATCATTCTTGTTGGTGTATTGACGTCATTATACAACGTCATTATTTGTAGCCAGTCATATAATCCTTGAATCAAGCACTTACGTAGTATGTCCTTGTATCTGTCCCAACATTCATACATGGATTCATCATCTCGCTAAGTGAATGCTATGATTTTGCTTCGCTTCTGATTGTGCACGCTTAGTAGATCATACCAATGCAAAAAGTTCTTACACAAGTCATCCTAGGATGTAATAGATCCTGTGGATATTCAACCATGCTCGGCCTCGATCTCACAAAGAGTAGGGAAATAGTTTAAGTCGCAGCACATCATCTTTCAAAAAAGCTTGAATGTGCTCTCCAGCATCCTTTCTTGCCGATCCACCAAATTTTCCAATGGAGTTGAGCATGTTGAACATAACGGGATTCAACTCAAATTGAGCTGTCCCTAGATAAGGCACAACGATCGATGAGTTGAGGTTGTTGATAACAGGTTTTGTCTCGAATGGGTCTTCTAGATCTGGCATGAGGAATCTTTTGCTTTCTTATCCTCTATTGAGGGCTACATTGTCAAAAATTACTCGGGCATCTCCTAGTGATATGCCAACATTACGTATATTCTTGTGGTTTTCATGTGCATTGTTGACACGGTTAACATGAAGATACATAGCTCTTTGTCTGTAATGGAGATCTCTCAAATATGTTTTGATTTTTGGGTTGCATGGGAGAACTGGTTCTTCATGATTTTGTACATTGGGTCATGCACTAGAATGTACCTGAAAAATAAAAACAAAAACAAAAAATTAAATGCAAAGAAAATAAAATCTTAAGCGCAATTACAACGTAATTATCAATTGCCCATCCCTAGCAACAACGTCAAAAACTTGATGCTTGTCGAATAGTGATGCACTTTAGAGCAAGTATACTCGTCGATCAAGTAATAAAGTGATAGAGTAGAGTGTCGAACTCACAAGGATTGGATCAATAAATACGAAGCCATCGTACTTAAGAATGGTTGAGCAAGTATTCGTGTAACACCACCTTCCCGGCTTGGTAGGGAGCCGAGTTAGAGTATACTACCGATGATAGATACAGTAAACGATACATTGATTTTAAACAATATTCTAAGATTCAATAACGATACAATATTTATAATAGTTTAATACGATGCCATAATAGTACAGTGGGGGCAGTAACTCGGCACAAAACTATGATCATCAATTTATGACCAATTTTAAACTTTTACAAGTCTTAGGGACTAAACTGTAATATTTATAAATTAGAGGTCCCTGTTTAGAATTAAACTTACTAACGTGAAATTCAATGAGTAAATAACTAGGATATCAAAATTTCATACTAATCAGAGATCATTTACCTAGCCAATCAAGCCATTTATTAAATAGTGACCAATCTGTAATTTTTAGAACTTGTCTCACAGGTTTTAACCAACTTACATGTATCGGTACAAGTAATCGAAGGAGGTCATACCGCATGCATGAGTCAAACATTATCAATTCCAGTGACCAATATGCGTACCGATATGCTTAGACCAGTATCAATGTCTTTATTATAATTTTTCAGAGCTTAATATTGGTATCAGTATAGGCTGAGCCGTATCGATACGCGTGCCCTAATTTTCAAATTGAATTAAATAGGGTATCGGTACCTATAAGACCGTATCGATACCTAGCTATAGTAATTTTCTAGTGCTAAAAATTTGTACTGATACGCCCAAGGCAGTATCGATACACCTTGTTGACCAGCGTTAACCTAGTCTAAAAATGCTTACTCGTACCGATACAACATCACCCGTATCGGTATGACAGGATCTGTAATGACATATTTAGTCTATTTTTTATTCATTTTGACCTATCATACAATGTCCAAATCTTATAAAATTTTACAAGCAAGTTTAATTAACCATATTATACTGCCATGCCTAATTTCATAGTCATATGAATCCAATTAAAGGGATTTTACCTTCTTAGGCCAAATATGCATATTTTACCACCTTTAGCTAATTTCGAAACAACATTTAAGGCCCTTTAAGCTTATACATGTGTAATCACCATTTTTGTCCGGATCAAATAAGATTAAAATAATCAAAAATTTCAAGCGAAGAGACTAATCCATTTTTATTAAATCAATGTCCATTTACAAATATAACCCATACCCGGTTACCCGATTACATTGCAACCTCAGCGCACTAAGCCGACCCATCTACCCCAACACCCAACCAAAACAATATGCTAAACCAGTTACCCCTGGTCCTTGCCCCACACCCCATGAACCGGGCAACTCCTGATGCACCCTAGTGCTCCCTCTTGTCTTGGTCACAACCGCACCATCAACACATCCAAGTGCTCTCATATCCAGGCTAACAGTTTTAGAGCAGCAACTATGGTCCCTTTCTCATGCACTCCCGAGCTGACCCTTGGTCTTCAATGAACCAACCAACATCACTTTGGCCTCACCAGTTGTCCCACACGCCACTAGCAACCAAAGAAAAGCAAAAATCAGAAATTACAACAATGTACACATGAATACAGACAAAACCAACAAAGGAATTTCAGCAATTTCAGAGAACCAATAGGATTTCTGTTAGTTTTTCTTTTAATCAATGTAATATTCAAAATTGGCTATAAAAAGCCGAGTGAAACATTGTAAAAGGGACTCTTCTTCAATTCTGGAAATACAAAAAAATACACAGAGCAATTCTAGGTATTCTCTAATCTTCCATTTTCGCATAACACTTGTGCTTTCTGTTTTTCTCTTCCAAGCCGAAACCAAGGGCTTTTGCCCTTCATTTTCAAAAATTCGTCTTCAAAACGA